>JZKD02S0359893.1:308247-320858 GCA_000966675.3 Picea glauca | reverse complement strand
AAAGAAAATTTAATTTAATTTTAAATTTAATTTTCAAAGAGACGTGTATTTTTGGATCAATTTAATATTACTATAAAAAGACACAACAATAGACACACATATTTTTCTCTCACACACGTTGGAAGTGATCTAAGGAAGAGTTCAAAGTTTCTAAGTAGTTGAAATTTTCTTAGTGTAATTACTTAGTGATGTTCTAGATTTTACTAAAGTAATTTCGTTGGAAGTAATTACTACTTGCAGAAAATTGTGTTTGTCTAATTTAACACTAGAAAATCAACATGGTTAGCCGTATGGCATCAAGTATATGATGGATGTGTGTTAGTAGAATACATATCATTTCAAAGGTCACTATATATAGTTGTGCACAAGATAAATTGATCTCCTCTAGGAGATTTTTTTTTTTTGTTCTTGTTTCTTGTTTCGGGCATGTCACAAGAAATAGCTCTGAGAAGGAGGCATAATGATAGGTGTAGGAAGCAACATGAAGAAAGACTATATAGACATAGAGTTGTGCACATCCATGTATTGAAGAAGAAGACTCGGAGATCAGCACATGCAGAGGGAGTAGATTACTCCAAAGACTATATAGCCTCAGAGGGAGTGATGGCTTTAGATGTTTTCTATGGGAAACTGGATAGTCTCATGATGACATGTTGTAGCTATTAGAGAGCTACCCACCAACCCTAGATGCATGCTGTGAAGTCACTATGGATTTCCTATGATGTATAGGTTCGTGTGTCTGACAGTCAATGGTCATGAGCTCATGTGGATGGTGACAATGTTAGATTTTGTTCCAGAGATAATAACTTCCTCATTAAGAGGGAGTGTTGAGATTTTATGTAATTTAGGAAGTTATTCTTAAGTGTTAATGTTTCATCATTGAGCTGAAATTCTCTTAGGATTGGTCATGGTAATTTGACCAATGGAGAATGGCCCTGTCATAATATTCTAAGGACATAAGACTCAAAGTGCATGGTTTTCAACATCTAGAAGGACTTAAATTCTTCCTGTGGCATAGATGGAAACCTGATCAAGAAGAATGGTCCTTGTAGTCACATAACACTCCATTAAGTACATGAAAAATGTGGGACACCTAGTGTGCAGATTGAAGAAAGATTAATATGGATGAAAGTAGGCACCCAGAGCATGGTATGGTAGGATCGACAATTTTTTGATGAGATTAGGATTTACAAACAACAATGTAGATATTAACCTTTACTTTAAGGTTGTGGATGATGGTCTGGTAATACTACTACTGTATATGGATGACCTATTGGTAAATAGGTGTGGAAAATCTCATCTCATAGTGTAAGAGAAAAATTGGTTGTTGAGTTTGAGATGAAAGATATCGGGATGATGTGCATTACTTTTTGGGTCCCGAGGTATGGAAGAGACAATATGAGATCTTTATAAATCAAGGCAGATGGTGGGATCATTGATGAACTTGACAAACACAAGATCGGATATATGTTTTCTTGTGAACACCATGAGTGAATATATGGAGCAGCCAAGGTAGGTTGATTTGGTTGCAAAAAAACATGTGATGAGGTACCTTAAGGGTACATTGGATTATGGTCTTAGGTATGTGGTAGACCATGAGTTCAGGCTATATGTATATTCGGATTCAGATTGGGTCGACAATAGTCCTAATCGGAAGTGTACTTCAACATATTGCTTCAGTCTAGGATCCAATATGGTTTCATGGAGTAGCATGAAGTAGTTGTGTGTAGCATTCAGTATGGTTGAGACAGAGTATGTGGCAGTATATTCAACAAGTCACGAAGCAATGTGGCTTCAAAAATTGATAACTATTGGACTGAATTTTGACTTGTAAATTATTTAGTGGAAACACTCATTCTACCTGTATGACAAATACTCCCCCTATCTGCATGCTTTTGTCCTTTCTCCCCATTTGACATCAATGAAAAAGGGTAACTCCCCTTGACAAACTGTTTCTGAACTTTCTCCCTTCCGATGTTTTTTTCCATTGGTGCTTCCTAATGAAGTAAACTACTGGCATATATAAAATCATTCATATTAAGATTCATTTATTATCTTTGCACATATGATTTTTCTTCCCTTGTATTCAGAGTGAAAAACATGTAAATCACTCTGGAGTATAAACTATTCCAAGTTTATGTCAAAGATACTCAAATGTCTCTCTTGGGAGAGGTTTAATGAAGATTTATACAATCTATTCCTTTGTCCCAATATACTCTACCTCGATATTATTTTATGTAACTTGTTCCCATAGAAAGTGAAACTTGATCATAATATGTTTGGTCTTCAAATGCACTACTAGATTCTTGGAGATACTGATAGCACTGGTGCTATCGAATATTGAAATGGGTTCATCATACTTCACTTGTATATCTTGCAGGGTTTGCTTCATCTAGATAACTTGAGTACCAAATGATACTATTGCAACGTATTGTTCTTCTGTTGTAGATAATAATATTGAAGACTATTTTTTACTTAACCAAGATACCAGACAATCATCAAAATAGAAGGTTGCTTCGTTGGTGCTTCTTTGATCATCAGTGCTTCCTACCCAATCTTCATCTACATAGGCAACCATAGTCATCTCATTCCCTTTTGGATACCACAACCCAAAATCTGTTGTTCCTTTAAGATATATGAATATCCTCTTTATTGCTAGAACATGAGTTTCCTTTGGTGTTTCTTAAAATCTTGCAACTTGTTAAGTTGCTTGCATTACATATGGTCTTGAAGTTGTCACATAGAGTAGGTTTCCAATCAACGATCTGTAGATTCTCTGATTTTCTTCCTTAGACTCATCGTCTTTTCTTAACTTGCAACTAGTCACCATAGGAGTACTTACTGGTTTGCAATCTTCTATTCTAAACTTCTTCAACATTTATTTGTTGTACTTGGTTTGGGAAATAAAAATGCCTCCATCCTACTGAGATATATGAAGTCCCAAAAAGAATGTCAATTCACCAAGTAGTGACATTTCAAACTCATTATGCATATCTTGGGAAAACTTCTTACTTATCCTGTCATCATCACTTCCAAATATAATGTCATCCACATATACTTCAATGATGAATATGTTGTTCCTATCAATATTTACATAGAGATTGTTATCTGCATTACCTTTTCTAAATACGTGTTCCTGAAAATACCTATCCAATCTTGAATATCAAGCTCGAGGGGATTGCTTGAGTCCATATAGAGCTTTCTTCAATTTTCAAACATAATATTCCATTTCTGATAGTAGAAACCCTTATGGTTATTCAATGTAGACTTCTTCTTCTAATTCACCATTTAGAAATGTTGATTTTACATCCATATAATATACCTTGATTCTCTTGAAACATGCATAAGCTAAGATCAATATGGTTTCTTCCATTCTGAGAACAAGGGAAAATTTTTCTTCAAAATCTACTCCTTCAACTTGAGCGTATCCTTTTCATACTAGTCTTGCCTTGTTTTTGGTTACCTGTCCATTTTCATTTAGTTTGTTTCTAAACACCCATTTTGTACCAATCACATTTTTGTTCTTTCGTCTTGGCAGTAGTTCCCATGTATCATTATTCTCTATTTGATGTAGTTCTTCTTCCATGGCATTGACCCAATGTTCATCATTATTGGATTCTTCAAATATGCTAGGTTCAATTGTGGATAATAGTGCGAGGTGTCTCTGCTCTGGTGTACAAAACCTTTTATTTCCTCTGGTTTATATTCCTGCATTTTTATCTCCAATAATTTGTTCTAGTGGATGGTTTTTCTAAACCTGACAGTTAGGTGTCATAGAGGGCATCACAAATTCATCATGGTCATTTTCTTCCTGTTCTTCTTCTATCTATTGTTCTTTTTCTTCTAACTCTTCTTCTTTGGATTCTTCTTCTATTTCCTTCTCTTTAGTATTTTTTATTTCTTCTTTGATCTTCCACACATATGATTCATCAATATTTATATTTATGCTTTCCACTATCTTGTTGAATCTCATATTGTAACACTTGCATGCCTTTCATTTTATTGAGTATCCAAATAGTATGCATTTATCAACTCGACAATCGAATTTTCCAACTTTTTTATGCATCACTTGCTTTCAAGTACTCTAAAATGTTTTATGTTTGTTGGTATTCCCTTCCATAGATCATATGGAATTTTGTCACTGTTACTTATGAGCATTCCTCTATTCGATATATGAACAACCCTATGCACTTATTGTACCCAAAAGATGTTACTCAAATTTGGAATCCTTCAACATGGTTCTTAATACAATTTTTCTCTTCCTTTCAATGACTCAATTTTGCTCAGTTGTCCTAGTTGCTAAGAAATTCCTTTATATTCCATGTTCTTCACAAAATTCCATGAATTCTTTTGATATGAACTCACCTCGATTGTCTAATATTAATCACTTAATTCTCGAATCCATTTCATTTTCAACCATCTCCTTGAATACTTTGAAATTTTTGAATGCCTATGATTTCTTTCTGATAACATATATTGCAGTCATTCTTGTATAGTCATCAATAATTTGCATGAAGTAATGTTCGTCATTTAGTCCTTTTTTTCTCATCGGTCGACATATATCAATGTGCAAAATTTCCAATGGCTTTGTTGCAGTGTATTCCTTTGATCTGAATTTCGTTCTTGTATGTTTTCCATGTAGACAATGCTTGCACATAGTATTGGATGGTTTTGATATTTCGGGAATTTCTCTTACTGCTTCCTTTTTTCTAAGCTTGACCAGGTTGTCAAAGTTCATGTGTCCCATTCTTTTTTTCCAAATCCAATTCTCATTTTCCCTTCCCAAGAAACATCTTTCTTTTCCAATCTCATTTAATATGTATATGTTGTTTGGAGTTCTTACTACTATAACCACCAATTTTCCCAATTCTTCTTTTCTTATCTCACACTTCTCTGAGTCAAATATAAGTCTATGTCCTTGATCACACATTTGACTAACACTCAACAAATTGTGATTCATGTTTTCAACAAGTAGGAAATTTTCTGCCTTGGCAACCGTACTTCCAAGCTTGAATGTGTCTTTCCCTATAATTTTGGTTGAGTTATCATTACCAAATGAAATTGATCCATCTCTTTCTTTCTGTTGGTTTTGGAGGCTAATTATCTTCCTGATTCATAGGTATTTGTTTTCAACCGTGTTTATCCCCCATGAAGACTATACACCTCAAAATACTGTGCACCCCTCCACATGGGGGGCTTGCCCCACTTGAGGGGTCTGAGGGCCTCATCCCTTCGGTTGGAGGGTCCAGGGGAAAGCGGGCCCCTGGTAGGGGTTCGGGGGTGAAGCCCCTGAAGGAAAAATTACCTTGTAAATATATATTGTAATTTCATAGTAAATTTGGACCGCTCATTATAAGGTCGCAGATCTGATGGTAGAAATTATGTTAGGTTTTTTTGCCCTAGAAGGAAACCCTCTTTTATGAGGAAATTGTATTGTGGCTATGTATCATGGTGAATATTGTATTCTAAGAGATGATATTGTGAGAGAAAGAAGAGGAAGTTACAACGAGTGTGTTATTGGTTGTATCCCTTCATTTGTTGGATAATAAAAGGAAGGACCTGGAAATTTCTCTGGTGGGCATAGCCCACACTGGGTGAACCAAGTATATATGTGTCTCTATTGTATTGTGTATATTTTTTGTTTTACTTCCACATTTGTTTTTATTTTATTGCTCCACGGTCCTGTTTTTCTAACAACTAGTATCAAAGAAAAAAGTAACTCATAGGAAAAGAGGGTTCATGGTTCGAGTGGGAATAATGGCGGAAGATGGAAAGTTTAGGGTCAAGAAATTTAATGACCATAACTACCAGTTATGGAAGCTTCAGATGGAAGATTATTTATATAGGAAGGATCTATTCCTACAATTGGGTGGAATAGAAAAGAAGTTGAAAGCCATTAAGGACAAAGAATGGGAGGTTATTGACAGAAAGGCACTAGGAACGATACACTTGAGCCTAGAAGCATCGGTAGCTTTCAATATTTCGAAAGAAAAGACAATGAAGGAGATAATGGATGCATTGGCTAAAATGTATGAAAAACCATCGGTGTCCAATAAGGTATTTCTAATGAAGAGATTATTTAATATGAAGATGTCAGAAGGTGGGTCTGTTGCAGATCATTTAAATGAATTTAATATTGTTACTAATCAACTAAGTTCTATAAACATGGACTTTGATGATGAGGTCAAGGCTCTTCTTATCTTGTGCTCATTGTCAGAAAGATGAAATGGCTTGGTCATGGTTGTAAGTAACTATGTCTCTGGTTCAAACACTTTAAAATTTGATGATGTTTTTGGTGTTATCCTTAGCGAGGAAATGCGATGGAAAAGCACAGGTGAGACATCAGGTAATGCGTTAAACATGGAGAATAGAGGAAGACAAAAGGATAGAGGAAAGGGCTCAGGAAACTACAAGAATTCTAGGAAGGGAACATAGAAATCCATACTGGGAATATAGAGTATTGGAATTGTGGGAAGAAACAACATTTAGAGAAATATTGTAGATCTCCAAAGAAATAAAGAGATGGACAACAGGAGAAAAATCAGGAAGCAAATGTAACAGGAGATGTTTTACAATATGCTTTGATTCTTTTTATAGATAATATTTATGAGTCTTGGGTAGTAGATTCATGGGCTTCATTTCATGCCACACCCCATAAGAAAAAATTTCTAGATTATTTTAAAGGTGATTTTGGACAGGTTCATTTGGGTGATGATGCACCATGCAAAATTGTTTTAATGGGAAAGGTAAAAATAAAGCAAAGGAATGGAAACCAATGGTTGTTGAAGGAGGTAAGACATGTTCCATATCTAAGGAAAAATCTAATTTCAACGGGGTAGTTGGAAAGTGAAGGTTGTATATCTATATTTACAGATAAGGCATGGAAGGTCCCCAAAGGATCACTAGTGATAGAAAAAGGAGAGAAGGTAGGTACATTGTATTTATGTACTGGTAATACTGACTCTTCCATCTCTTTAGCTTCTAAAGGAGTGGATAGAGCACTATGGCATCATAGGCTTGGACACATGCATGAGAAGGGGATGCAGATACTTCACAAAACAAATTTGTTTCCAGATCTTAAACAAATTGATTTGGATTTATGTGAACATTTTGTTTATGGAAAATAGAAGAGAGTTAGATTTTTCAAAGTCGGAAAAGAAAAGAAGAGTGAAAGGTTAGATCTTGTGCATACATATGTATGGGGACCAACTCAGGTATCATCTCTTGGTGGCTCTTGTTATTATGTTAATTTTATTGATGATGCAACTAGAAAAAATTGGGTTTATTACATTCGAAAAAAATATGATGGTTTTGATACTTTTAAGAAATGGAAAGATTTGGTTGAGAATGAGACCAAAAAAATGTTGAAGTATCTCATATTAGAAAATGGAGGTGAATATTGTAGCAAGAAGTTTGATGATTATTTTTCATACCATGGGATTCATAGAGAGAAGAAAGTTTCAAGAACACCACAAGAAAATGGTGTGTCGGAAAGGATGAACAAGAAAATCATGGAGCGTGCAAGGAGTATGAGATTGCATGTTGGTTTTCCCTTACAGTTCTAGGAAGATGTTGTAGATATTGTTGTTTACTTAATAAACAGAGGACCTTCAAGGTCTTTGGATGGTGTAATTTTAGAGGAGGCATGAACAGCTAAAAAGGTAAACTATTATTTTTTGAAGAATTTTGGTTGTGAAGCATTTGTCCATATTGATAAAGAAAATAGAACAAAGCTTGAGGAAAAATCCAAGAAGTGTACCTTTATTGGATACGGTGTTAATGATTTTTTTTATCGCTTATGGGATTATGAAAATCAAAAAATCATTATGAGTAGAGATTTCATATTCAATGAGAAGGTCATATACAAAGATCAGTTGCAGGAAAAGAAATAGGAAAAAAGAAAAACCAGAATACACAGTGCTTGATGAGATCACTGAAAAAGAAATTCCAAAGGTACCAATAAATCAAAATGTACAACAACATGAGCAACATGTACCTCAAACTCCTGCAAGTGTTGTTAGAATATCTACCAAGTTAAGTAGACCCCTTGAACGATACTCTCCTTCATTGTTTTATTTATTGTTGAATGATTATGGTGAACCAAAATGTTATGAAGAGGCAATGCAGGTAGACACTAAAAAGAAGTGGGAGTAAGGAATGAAAGAGGAAATGGATTCCCTGGTAAATAACCAGGCTTGGGAATTGGTTCAGTTTCCTGTAGGAAAAAGATCATTGCAAAATAAATGGGTTTACAAGTTGAAGGAAGAAGATGGAGGCAAAAAGAGGTACAAGGATAAACTTGTTGTAAAGGGGTTTGCACAAAAGAAAGGTATACATTTTGATGAAATATTTTCTCATGTTGTTAAAATGAATTCAATTAGGACTATTTTAAGTCTTGTGGTAGTAGAAGATTTGCATCTTGAACAATTATATGTAAAAACAACTTTTCTCCGTGGGGATTTAGAGGAAGAGATTTATATGCAGCAACCACAGGGGTATGAGGTCAAAGGGAAGGAGAATTTGGTACACATGTTGAATAAGATCTTGTATGGCCTAAAGAAAGCTCCAAGGAAGTGGTATTTGAAGTTTGACAAGTTTACAACAAAACAAGGTTATATTAGATGTCATTATTATCATTGTGTTTATTGTAAAAGGCTAGAAAATTGAAGCTATATTATCTTGCTATTGTGTGTAGATGACATGCTAGTTGCAGGGTCTAATTAGCAGGATATAAATGTGATCAATAAGAAATTAGATAATTCATTTGCGATGAAGGAATTGGGTGCTACAAAGAAAATCCTTGGTATGAGAATAACAAGAGAGAGGAAAAATCACAAATTGACATTGTCTCAAGGTGAGTACATAGAAGGTTTTGGAGAGGTTTAGAATGCAGAATGAAAACCCCTTAGTACACCTTTGTCCAAACATTTCAAATTAACTAAGGAAATGTGTCCAAAGACACAGGAGGAGATAGCATACATGTCTAGGGTCCCTTATTCATTAGCAGTTGGCAGCTTAATGTATGTGATGGTTTTCACAAGACTAGATATTGCACATGCAGTGGTAGTTGTGAGAAGGTATATGAAAAATCCAGATAAAGAACATTGTGAGGTAGTAAAGTGGATTCTCAGGTATTTGAGAGATACTACTACTCATGCATTATGTTTTGGAGGTTCAAACATTTTTCTACAGGGATATGTTAATTCAGATATGGCAGGTGATAAAGATAGAAGGAGGAGCACCACAGGGTATGTTTTTACTATAGGTGGAACATCAGTAAGTTGGATTTCAAAACTGCAAAAGGTTGTTTCAATTTCAACAACGGAAGAAGAGTATGTTGTTGCTACAGAGGCTAGTAAAGAAATGATTTTGTTACAGAGGTTTATGGAGGAATTGGGAAAGAAACAGGAGAATAGCAGGGTGTACAATGACAGTGAGAGTTTCATTCATATTGCAAAGAACTCAGCCTTCAATTCAAATACTAAACATATATAGCGCAAGTACCATTTCATATGATCTGTCTTGGAAGATGGAAATTTGAAGTTGGAAAAGATACATACTATCCAGAATCATGCATACATGTTAACAAAGGGAGTAACCATGGAAAAACTAAGTTCCTTCTCAGTTTCAGTTGGTCTTCAAGCATGAGGGTGAAGATGAGAAATATTTTAGGTCGAAGAAGGATCATAGTCCATAAAATACAACAGTGGTGGAGTTTTTGAGATCATTCTCCAAGTGGGAGATTGTTGGTTATGGATCCTGATTATCTTCTTGATTCATAGGTCTTTTTTCTCAGTTGTATTTATACCCCATGAAGACTATACACCCCAGAATATTATACACCCCTCCACACGGGGGGATTGTAGGGGGGGATTTCACCCCTTGCGGGGTCCAGGGGGATCATCCCCCCAGCTGGGGGGTCCAGGGGCAAGCAGGCCCTCGAAGGAAAATTTTCCTTGTAAATGTATATTGTATTTGCATAGTAAATATGGACCGTTCAATATAAGATCAAATATCTAACGGTATATGTTATGTTAGGGTTTTTTTCTCTATAAGGAAACCCTCTTTTATGAGGGAAATGTATTGTGGCTATGTATCATGGAGAATATTGTATTTTGAGATAGGAGACTGTGAGAGAAATAAGAGGAAGTTACATTAGGTGTGTTGTAGGTTGTATCCATTCATTTGTTGGATAATAAAAAGGAAGGACCTGGAAATTTCTCTGGTGGACATATCCCACACTAGGTGAACCACGTATATATGTGTATTTATTGTATTGTGTATCTTCTTTGTTTTATTTCCGCATTTGTTTTTATTTTATTTCACCGCGATCTTGTTTTTCTAACACTTTCTTCAGAGATATAAATTTGTTCTTATCACCTATCATATGTTTTGAGCAACCACTATCAACGTACCAATCACTTATTTTTCTTTGTGCCTGTAGTGTAAGGGAACATTCTTCAACATTTAGTTTATCCTACTTCCTTGTCCAAATTCTTGATGGTCCTTTTTGATGATTGTTGAATTCCGTCTTTGGTTCCTTTGGAGGAACTGTCAATCTACAATCCTTAGCCACATGTCCAAAATTGTTGCATTTATAACATTCTACTTCATCGTTTAGTGATCCAAAACTATTATATTTTATGTTGTATGATTCATGAAGCTTTCTAAGATGATTAATTCTAGGATCACCTTCATAGTTGCTTTTGTTCTTAGAATAATCTTTACAATTTATAGCTTTGTTCCCAAAATTATTAAAATGATAACATGAAACAAGAAAGATAGTTTGATACCTGGGAGATATTATGAATGGTGTTGTTCCTCTGTAGTTTTCTTCTTGATTTATTTCCATGGGTGACTATTGATTCTGAATCCTAGGTCTTCTAGATGATGCCATCCTTCTATAATCTTCTTCCCAATCATTCTCATGAGAGGGATTGAATTCTCCCTTCCTAGTGAATCCTTTGGTGACTTCAGCATATGTCCTTTGTTCTGCTTCCTCTTCTATAGTCATAAAGATCGAACCCTTCTTTGTATGTGTTTGGTTGTATCTCAGTCTAGATCTGTCATGATACGTCCTTTGAGCACTGATGATTTCAACCAGTATTTTTGGTGTTGTTATGTTGCATATCTCTTCTATGAATTTCCTTCCTTATAGAAACGATTTATGTTTCCTTTACTTCCAGTTGAATTTTGATTCTTTGTTCAATCCTTCTGGATTCTTAAAATTGGACTTTTAGTTTCAAAATCATCTTTTGATCTTCTTTAGAGTTTGTACTGGGATTTATTTCATCTTGATTTGTTCTTCCTTAAGCGATTTATTTTTCTTCCTCTCTTTATTTAATTCTCTTAAACCGCTAGTTAATTCTTCTTCAATATCTACCTCACCTTCTTCTTGATAATCCTCTTCATCATTTTCATAAGCCATAAAGAGTATATTTTTTGATTCACTGTCGCTATCATCATCCTCATTGGAAGATGAATTGTCTTACTTTGAATTGAGGTTTTTCTTGAAGAATTTTTTCTTGTTTCTTCTCTTGTCTCCCTTTTGATATTTATTTTCTTTCTTAGGATCTTCTTCTTCATCATTCTCTTTGTTCTTAGCGTATGGGAATTTATCAACAATATGACCAATTTTACCATAGTTAAAACATTCAAAAGGAAACTTACCTTTGTACCTACCAGTTTCTTTCTTTAACTTCCTTACAAAGTTGTCCATCTCTTCATCTTCATCAGAATCATTGCTGCAATAACAGTCTGACTTCGGATTTTTCTTTGGCTCCTGTTTGTTCTTCTTTGTCTTCTTGGATGCCTTGAACTTTGCTTCCTTCCTAAGTGTATTATCTTGTTATCTTCTCATGTCATAGGCTGTGAATATTCCATGTAGCTCGTCCATGCTTATCATACCAAGATCTTCTCTTTCTTATAGGGATGAAATATTAGGATCAAATATCATTGGAAGAGACCTTAGTATCTTCTAGACAATAATTGGCTCTTTAATTTCTTATCTCAATCCTTTAAAGAAATTTACTATTTTATCAAATCGTAGGAAGTAATTTGTAATATCTCCTTATTCCTTCATCTTCAATTGCTCAAACTTGGCTCTATAGGTTTGAAGCTTGGCCCCTTTTACTTTAGCATCTCCTTCATAGATATTTTGAAGTTTTTCCCAAACATCCTTTATAGAATCATAGTGCAAAACCTTCACATATATTGGGTTCTCTAGACCATTCAAGATCAAATGTGTGTCCCTTGAATTGTTTTCATAGAGTTTCTTTCCATCTCTATCTATTGAATGACTGGAAGGTGTTGTGTATCCATGTGCTTGTATATATGTTTTCATTCTTCTACTCCATAAGGAATAGTTTTGTCCATAAAAAGGTGGTACTCCAATCTTATTGTACTCCATGGTATTCCTTCCAATGATTAAAATGTTTTCTGAAGGACCTACTCTGATACCAATTGGGAATACTGAGAGGGGGGGTGAATCAATATT
This sequence comes from Picea glauca, assembly GCA_000966675.3. Lineage (NCBI taxonomy): Eukaryota > Viridiplantae > Streptophyta > Pinopsida > Pinales > Pinaceae > Picea > Picea glauca. Next base: position 308,362 of record JZKD02S0359893.1, on the reverse strand, counting down.
TTATAATTGTTGGATCATGTTGTCATTGATGCCAATGGTTTGATTGATTGATGTCAAGTGATTGATTGATGTCAAAGGATTGATTGATTGATGATTGATGTAATATAATATGTAT
>JZKD02S0359893.1:232307-260899 GCA_000966675.3 Picea glauca | reverse complement strand
CAAGCGAAGTCCACATGCAGCAAGGTGACACCTAATTCATTAAAACATTGGCACACTTTCACTCATTCACACACAAAAGTCACTTATCACTCACATAGTTTTCCTCTCGAAACGTAGAGGTCAAAGTAAGTTTCCTCCAAAGGGATTTCGAAACACCCCACCCTTTTCTTGATGAAACTATCCACTCCCATTTAATTTCAACGAGGTTGGTTCACCCCCCCAATCTCTCAAACAACCACATCTAAAAATTTTCTAAAAACTCACTAACTTTTCCTCCACAGGAGGTGCCAAAAGAAATTTTTTATTCTAGGTATTTTTTCGGGGATAGGCATCCAAAAAACTCCCCGTTATCTTGTTCTCACATTATCAAAACAATAGAAGTTGTCAAATAGGGAACTGAAAATCCTCCAAGTCAAGTGTTCCTAACACCATAAGGCAGGGAGATACCCATGAAGGGTTGAAGGATGAGGTCTGGTTGTTCTGTGCATCCCCCCTTGAGGCACCCACCTCTTGGACAGGATCTAGCCCATGACCCATTTCTTAGGCCAAAAATCTAAATGCCACACTTTGACCGAGTTACCTAGTGACCAAATTTTAGGACATCTACCCAGCTGGCAATTGTGGGCTGCAATTGCACCTTGATCATATTTTGTGTGGCTATTGGGAAATATCACCAGCTCTTTTAGGATATGCCCCCTTTACCCCTCATTATAACTGATTATTTCATCCTTCACTAGTTTCTCTTCTGGTGACTTCAGACCCCACTGTTGAGTGCTATTAGAAGATCCAGTGCTATTTGAGAGGAAGGACGTTACGTCTTTTAGGACACGAGAATTTGTTTTCTTTGATTCCCCACATGGACAAAACCCACTTATCCACATATATGCTTCTTTTTCAAAACACTTTATGTATGATGCACCTCTGATTACATTTTGATTTAGATATATATCGTGTAAAGTTCAAAAAATTGCAACAAAGGCTCTTGTTTATTTTACTCTCACCACAACTCGCACACATCCACTCATCTATTCAGACATCATAGGGGACCCACAGAACCCCCGTCGTTCCATACGCTTACTAAACCTCCCTCCTATTTTAGGGGGAGTTACTAGTCTTGCCAACCCATCGACACCACCTTCACACACTCCAGTGAGTGCCACTATCTTAGGATCAGCTTCGCTTGGTTCCACCTTACTTGGGTCTAATTCCCAAGGTCCATAGTCCACTCTCTCTTCTTTACACGGAAGCGGGGGGGCAACTTCCTCTCAAGGGGGAAGTACCAACCCACCTAGTCCCCCTCAAGGGTCAGGTTCACAAACCACTCACACCATCGCTGGAACTAATCCTCCACCACCACTCTAGATGCCATATTTGGCCTCTCTTAACATACCATATCTAAGCAAACTCACAAATGATCCTATATTGCATGACCCCACATGGCCTGCAATGCCTACCAAACTACCTTCAGACATCCCCAAGTTTGAAGGAAAGACAAGGGATGACCCTGCCAACCATGTCATGACTTTCCACTTATGGTGCTCTTCCAACAACATTATGGATGATTCCATCTTACTATGATTATTTCAATGCACACTCACTAGCCCATCAGCCAAATGGCATGTAGACGAAAAATTGGGGTCCCATGCAAGTTTCGAGTCATTGGCCAAAGCATTTTTTACTTTCTTCCAATTACCAATCCGCCATGACAATGGTCTTGAACTACTCTCTAATTTTAAACAAACCTCATCCACACATATCGCTGATCACATTCACGAGTGGCATCGACGATGTAGTTTGTGCAAAGAAGAGACCACCAAACAACAGTGTCTTGAATGGTTTCTCAGATCACTTGTCTCTCTCCTCGGTAAAGATGTGGCTTCCACCTTCCCCCAATCGGAAGAAGAAGCCATCAGTAAGGCTCAACAATATGACCTCATCTATTCACAATCAGGGTACTTATACACATTACTTCCTGACCTCCCAAAACCCGTGCCATTCGGCCAAGACAAACCCGGGATGTCTCACTTAGCAGATGGATTGATTGGTAATACCGCGCACCACAGTCCACAACCCAAACAACAACCGATGTATGGCACACCTCAATATCCGTCGGTATATGGGGGAACCTCTTATTACCCTCCACCCCCTTATCACCAACCATATCCTGTTGCTATTCCTCAACCTATCAATGGGCCACCGACGACACCTACAATACACCCACCTATCCAAACAAGTTCTGGTACTCCCTCTACCTCAGCTTATACCCTAAGTACTAGAGAAAGCACCACGCCTTCCTATGTACCTTACGGATCACAACTCCCACAGAATCTATACTTTCCATTTCCTGGTCCTCCACCGCCCATGGCCCCACCACAAGGACACCCTCACGTTGGGGTGAATTTTTTTCAACACTCTCTCGTTCAGCAATATCAAAATTTTGAATAGATGAATACGGAAAATCCGACCCATCAGTCGAATAATGCCAAAACGAAAGGAAAAAACATGAACAATAGCAACCCAGGTCAAGGTGGGAATCACCCCCAACAAAACCAACCTACTGGGGGCAACCAAAATCAAGGGAATCAGAACCCCCAGGGGGGCAATAACAACAAGTGTCAAGGGAGAAATAACAATATTGTCAGAACCACCTTCCCTTGCGCCCTTTGCCATGAGTTTAGTCATTATACTCATCATTGTCCCCAAATCGATGATTTGAAATGAATGAAAGACTCAGGAAGTGTACCATACTCTCCAACACCACCTGCCCCTCAGCAGGCCCAACAACAATACGTGCAACAACCACCCCCAGTTGTACTGCAAAATCCCATTCCGCACCAGGGTGTGATGAACACCCAACAGGACACGCAGCCTACCCCACCACAATTGGGACAGTACCTCAATCCAAACAATCATGCAGATCATACTATTCTCCTCACCAGTGAGGAAGAAATCCTTCTGCAAACACGTAGTTGTCAATACTGTGCACCCGCTGAGTCTCCTCCCACTCCCCCAGAAACAATCCCAGCACCAACAGGACCCCCGTTGGTGATTCCTCACCCTACCACCGAAACACCTCTTTGCATACCTTGCATCCCATTGCGTAGGAATATCCACAACCCCTAGGCTAGGGCGGCTCATAATTACAGTTTGGTCGATGACTTAGCACAATCCCCGGCTGCCATGTCAGTCTTAGAAGTCCTTCAAACTTGTTCCACTCAGCGGAAATCATTACTTTTTGCCTTGGGGGCAGTCGATCCCGTGGATACTCAACTCATCACATTTAATCTCAACAGTGGAGAACCTCACCTTCCCGCTCTAATCGCTTTTCAAATCCCAGTAAAAATTCAGAACATTACAGTTCATTGGTGCATCATCGATGAAGGTGCATCCACATGCATTATTTCTAAGTCTGTATGGAAGAAACTTGGTTCCCTCGAACTCATACCATCTACCATTACCTTAAGAGAATATGACGGACGACCATCTTCTCCCGAAGGGCTCTTCCAAAATGTCCCTGTAGAACTCGGGGGCAAGACCATTCTCATCGACATTGAAGTTATCCATGCCCCACTCGATTATAATATCTTGTTCGGTCATAGCTACATGTACACTATGAAGGCAGTTGCATCTTCCGTCTTTCGAACAATGATCTTCCCCCATAATGGGAATATCATTACCATTGACCAAGTTTCACATTACGAGCTTAACCCTTCTGCCAACATTGATAACATTCTCCCTCTCATCCACACGAGTCATGACGCATACCCACTCATCAAAATGGGTCCTGGAATTTTCATAGACCCCTCATTGTTAGGAACTTACCATGGTGCACCACTGCTCCTTCATCCTTCTAATGAAGTATGCGTCGTATCTCCCAATGAAACTAACATGGAGGATACCCTTCCTCCCAGGGAGGCTTCTATCATATCTGATGTCCCACTAGTCACAGAGCTCCTCCCTCCCAAGACTCCTGCGAACTCGTCGACTCCACCAGTTCACAATTTCACCTCTCCCCAAGGCCATATCCCAGTTTGGGAGACAGTTCCCCAAGCCATTACGCAAATCCCCTTCTTTTACCCTCCCCCAGGCATACAATCTTTCCAAGTAGCCGCAATGCTTACCCTCACTAATATGGTGTTAGCAATTCCAGTTTGGTATTTACATCCACTAGAGATGGTTCCTCAACCATCCATTCCCCCCCAAATGGAAGGAATCCCAATGACGATTCCCATACTCACTCCCACCATACCCTCTACACCTCCACTCACTAACCTCCCTGCCACAGCTGGGGGCGGGCGAAAGAAGAAGGAGCCCACAGCTCTACTTCCCCCACGCGTCCAACCTCCTTGCGCACTATGTGAGAAAGATGGACACCCAACCAACAAATGCCCATCTCTACCTGAGTTACGTAACCTAATTCCACTCAATCAAACACCATCACCGCTCACCACTGTAGCAAGTACTGTCGTTACCTCCCCTAACATAAGTAGCAAAGGGCTGCAAACCAAATTTGCTTGTGCTATATGTTCATAATATGGCCATTATACACACCATTGCCTAGCACTACCGCACTTCTAGCAGACATTAGTCGCAGTATGCCAAAGATTCCAGAACGAACCCAATCCAGCTACATCATCCCTACCAAAAATCACTGACATCGATTATGTCACGACTTCAATCAATGAAGGTATGAGATGCCCTTTCTCTCTATGTGAATCCTTAGATCATTTTACATACCAATGTCCTATGATCATTGAATATAGGAAACACCAATCAATCCTAATTCAAACCCCCGCGCCCCCTACAGAATCTATGGTTGACCTTACCTCATCACTAGATATTCTTCATATCATTTCTCCTAAACCAGAGGCACTCCCTATTCCTTCGTGGTTCTTGTACGACTTATCCGAGAATTTACACCCAAATCCCCCCAATTCTCCCATTCATTTCCCTACATAAATTTTACATCCAACTACCACTGGTACTCCTCAGTACTTAGATATTTGGTTTATGTCGAGTGAACCATCGCAATCTCATTGCATTATTCCCCCTGCTTCTTCATCACCTGAGGACAACCACAGAATGACAGTCATTACTGTCGGCCCCTTTTGTAAATGGGGCATCGACTTCATGACTTGTAATCCCCCATCCAACAATGGACACAAATACATTGTTGTCATAGTCGATTACTTCACAAAATGGGTTGAAGCCATGCCCACCTTCAATAACACCGCTGACACTGCAGCGCATTTTTTCTTTAATCATGTCATATCCCGCTTTGGAGTACCACTCCAACTATTTTCCAATCATAGGAAACATTTTGAGAATGAGATTTTCGTCGACCTCTCATCATGGTTGGGATTCTCCCACGACTTTGCCTCACCATATTAACCTCAGTCTAATGGACAGGTCGAAGCAGTTAACAAGGTCCTCAAAACCATATTGCAATGCACGATTAACAAACATAAGACCAATTGGCATCATATGTTATTTTTCGTGCTATGGGATTACTGTACGGCCGTGAAAATGGCCACTGGTTTCACACCATTTCATCTAGTCCATGGGGTCAAGGCCACTCTTGCTATCAAGTGAGAAATTCCCACCTTACGTACCACAATTGAGTTATTACCTGACATTGCTCCAATGGAGTAGCGTTTGTTGCACTTAGAGTCCCTGGATGAAGATCGTTGATCTTCATTATAGAACAATGAGGCAGCCAAAAAATGGTTAAAGGCCACCTTTGATCACCATGTCAACCTTCGCTCATTTCACGAAGGCAACCTCGTCCGTGTTTACGATATTGCTCACGATACCCTCGGTCACGGCAAATTCGAGTCACTATGGCATGGCCCCTACATTTTCCAACATTGCCTCACCAAAGGCGCCTACATCCTGGCTTCCCCCGAAGGCCTCTCTCTCAAAGAACCCGTCAATGGGTTATACTTAAAGAAATTTTATACCTAAGCATAGCCATTCTACATTAGGTTATTTCTTTTATAGTGTTTTTAATCTTTTTTTCCATCCCTCGCGTCTAAACTATCATTTGTGTTATTGATAGATGCTTCCTCCAGCAGCCTACCACATCGGTTACGCCAATGGTTCCAGCCATTAGACACAAAATCTCGCTTCGGCGGCTTGGGCCCTCTATTCCCCCTAACATGAACTGCTCCACTCTAGCGGTATATGTTTGGGTTCAACAACCAACAACCAAGCCGAGTACACTGTCATCATTGGCCTCCTCGCCGATGCTCGTCATCACCGTATTCGTCACCTTAGCGTCTTTCTTGACTCCCAACTAATCGTCCTCCAGCTCAACAATGTGTACCGTGTCCTCAATCCTTGTCTCTTTCGCAAATACCTGCAAGTTCTACTTTTATCTCGACATTTTGATTTCATTACATTTACACATATTCCAAGATAATTGAATCAAATTATAGATAACCTTTCTAATATTATACTCGATTGGCATATATCACATCAAGATATCTCTACACACACATAAACCATCAATAGCCTGTCACAGCATATATAGATTAGACATCATCAACACATTAAAAAACACATGTAAACATCACAAAGACCCCAAAATGTATACTCATATATATATATAAATCGGTCAAACAGTGCCATCAAAATGTTTACATACACATAAAAAACATTGTATACAAAATCTGCAAGCCAGTGAAGCACCTCAGTACAAAACTGGTCTCACTACACCAAAATGGGCTCACCAACCTATATAAAAAATACAAACATACATAGAGCCACACTCAATGTGCCTCTAGAGCACCACCTCCTGCCCCTCCCTCAGGCGGTGGTGCCCCACCCACTACTGGTCCCTCCGGACCTGGAGGTAACCATCCGGTCATCGCAGCACCTGCTACTACTGCTCGCTGCAACATGATCTGCCACGTCAACAGAACTCCCACACACTGCTCCAGGATGCCCTCATCCCGGATGCATGACCACATTCCCTCAGGCATGCCCTGTAGCACCGCCTCCAAGAGGTGGTGAATATCCTCAAAATCTCCCCCGGCCTCTGTCGAAGGAGCATGTGATGGCCCGGCACCAGGGTCATCAAAATGGTGTCTCCTAGCCGCTCTCTCATCATCGACTGGTCTCGCCTCAATGTCCTCACACCGATGTCTCTCTCTTGTCCGCAACCCTCCCCACGATGGTTTCCCCGGCTCTTGGCGAGCCGGCGCTCTCATCAGCTCAACCTCACACCTGCAAGGTCCCACATTTGCACATACAAACAACCAAATGATAGTATCAGCATCTATACAAAATACACATGTCATGCTATCTCAAAAATCAACATATCAAAATCACAAACATACCTCGGTGGTCAAACACCTCCCCTGGAGGTAACACCATATCCGAATCACCTCGAAAGTCAACACCACAGTATGGATACTGCATTATGATCTGCGGCATCTGCCACCACACTTGTGCAGCCTCGGCCGTGAAAAAATGGTCGCCCTCACCACCACCGTGGTGAATCAAAATCGTCGACCACCACCTCAGTTGTGTCTCTTGCGCATCAGGTGTGCCCAATAAAACTCTAGGGCGCAACATCGACACCCTCTCCAAAAACTAGGCCACCAATATGGACCCAAAGACAAAGTCCCCTAAGTCCGCAGCCCGACATCTGTCCAGCTGCCCTACCATCTTGGCATGCAGCATCAAACCCCAGGCAAAATTCTCTCTGGCTAGTGCCCTCCCCATAACCCTCAGCTGACCACCACTGATCCACTAAGTCGCGAGGGACCCATACACCCTCACAATCATCACTACTACACAACGATGAGCTAAAGCATCCATCGCCCCGATACTCACTACGAAGCTTGACATAAAGTTCTCCCTCGAACAATACCTCTAGCCCAAGGTAGCTAACTGCATGTCCGCAGGTAACATAGGCTCCGCCAGTAGGGGCGTTCCCCGAAAAGGGAGCCCAGTCAGAAAGTATACATCCTCCATCATAGTGAAGGCAATCTGCTCTCTCCACACCATAAAGGAATGCAAATCCGAACTCCACATCCAGATCAAAAACTACAAAAGATACTCTTGCGCTCGTATCAACGGGCCCTCGAAGAACATTAGCAGCCCACAGGCTACCAAAGTGGCACGAACCCCCAGCTCCTCAATAGCCAAGACATCCCTCAACTGTGACTAGTCCCGCTCTCGCCAATCAACCAGCATCGTGCAAATAATTTCCTGCAACCACATAATACAGTCCTAGGTCAGCCATATTGATTATAAAACACATTAAAATCTCCAAAAAGATAATTTTTTCACCCGTCAGCCTTGCCCCCAAGGCGTGGTTGTTTAACCCACAGGCACGCACATATGTGCGCCTATTCACCCCACAGGCATGCACGCATGCATGCTTGTCCATCCCACAGGTGTGCATGCGTGCGCATCTGTCAACCCTACAGGGGCACCTCCATGTGCCCCTGTCACGAACATAGGCACACATTACAATGCACCTGTCCACTACACAGTCGCGCACCCATGTGCAGCTGTGTAGCAAACAGGCATGCATACCATGTGTGCCTTTTTCACCCCTACAGACGCACCCATGCGTGGATATCCAGATAATAGGCACACACTCATGCATGCATATTTCTAGATCGCTCACACACTGGGGGGTCCACACCCATAAAAACCCTTGTACGGCCCTCCGTACAGGCCCTGCCCACAAATTGAAAACCTACTTCTATGCAGGACGATAAGACTACTAACATGAATCTTGTTGGTCCTGAATCGGCTGCCCCATTCTCACGGAATCTCTAAATCTCCTCTGAATACCTCTTGTCCAATCACTCTAACAGAAAGTACAAATGAGGTGGCAATGTGGGCCCTACAGCTATATATAGGCCTTTCCACCAAACTTCCAAACACCATTCCGGGAGCTCCGAGTGTCCGTTTTTCGATCTGTCTTCAGCCACAGGATCAACATCCCATCATCTACATCAAGACAGTCCATGGGCCATTTTTTATCCTTAGCCCCCAGGACGCCATTGTTTTTCATACCTCATCCAGGTACGCATGCTCATGTTCAAAATTATCAAATAAATGCTTGTATGTTCGATTATCTTCAGATATTGTTCACGTCGGGTATTTGGTTTTCATGTGTGAAGGTACTTGGTCATCATACATCAACGCAACCCCTTCAGGTATATAATCAACACTAGCTTGTAATCATTCCCTCTGAATCTCAATTGCATCTCCAGTCACATCCTTTGAAATTTTCCTTTAGGATCCCCATCTTCGGCTCTGCAGTACCGACACCTCCATTACATTTTAGGTACTGTCACCTGGTAGCACTCTCCCCCACATGAGTTGTCCCATTCATAGCACCCTTTGGCACTTTGACACTCATGTTGTTTTTCAACCCTTTAGGGATGGGAGTCCCTATAGTCTTACCTCATGTCGTGAATCAACCACATACTCCTTCTCCTCATTTTGCTAGCTTGCCCAATGGACTCTCAGATTATCTCTTCAAGGTTCTATTTTGACTTCACCTCCGTAGTATCATTAACCCTCCATTTCATCCTCAATCAGTTTGCCCATCCACAAATTTCCCTCCATTTCACCTACCTCATACAGAAACCCACCCATGGGGCCCCCAACCTCCACCAGTTCTCCAAGCAAATTGCACCCTCACCGGCTCAACCATATTACATTGGGGCACCCGTTTCTATATTTGTACACTCATCCCAAATTATTCTTTATAAATTGTAAAAAGCCTTTGTTTCCAGCATTTACATATCTTTTTGTCGTCACCTTTGATGACCTTCTTCCCTTTTTGGAAAATGCAACCCATGTCGCCCTTAGTTGGGGCACTCCTTATCATCTACCCCTGTTGACATTGTCCAAATACTCTGAGTATCCCACTGGCCACTTACCTCTGCCCTCTGAGTTTGTTCACTTTGTCCCGCCTCTAGCACAACTTATCCCATGTTTTGTTGTCCCCCTGACACTCGACCTAGTTGAATGGTTGCGGCCACTTATACTTCGCACATACCCCCAACCAAGGGCAGTCTTGAGCCTTCATACATCTTGATTTTTTCCATGTACCTCCTCAATTCCTAACCTCACCTAGTAGATTTCACAAAGCCCTTTGCTTCTTGGAGTCGCGTCCCCCTTTTTGTCGACATCAACACAGTTTCCAGAAGGGTGACAGTATCTTGACTCTCATTACCTTTCCAATGAGAGGTCTCAGACGGCACAGGGAGAACCACAATTGCTCCCTGTTATCGTTGACCCCCATAACATTCGACTTCAACACAATCTCATGTTACAGTGGGTCTTACTTTGTGACTATTGCAGTTGTTTCTTATATTCACTGAAGACCCCTGAACTTGGTTGGGCTATCAATGCCCATAGCATCCATGATACTCCTTACAGGTGTCATTTCCTACTATTTAGAGTATGTTCCTCTGCAGAATTGTCTTATGCCTGTATTACGACCGCCCCCCAGTGAACTGCAGTTGTCTACATCAACACACCGTTTCAGTTACTATACAATACCATTCTTTTTTGAGTTACATGACACGAGCATGGGGCATGCCCGCCTCGTTTGTACACAATTTATTGTTTACACACCTTATGGAAGGTTGGGTTCTATAGGTTCAATTCTCCCTCCAACGGGTCACTCTTGATACTCTCACTATCACTCTCTCTTACAATGACACTCTCAGTAGAAGAAACATTGATGAATTTCAGTTATACGTTTGCTCCTAACCTCATCCATTCGGGGGCATCTGTTATCACTGAAATCTCGTCCGCAAATGGTTACAGGAATCCATCATCGTCAAACAGTTATGAGATCACCCATGGACCAAAATTACCACAAAATCATTTCCAAAAGGTCCAAAACTATAAAACCAGAGATAAAATAAAAGTGCATTATGACTACATAGAGCGCGTGTGCACATACGTTATCCAGAAACGCAGGAAAAGCACACATGCGCACGATGCGTGACTATGATCGCTAAAAGCCATGCACATCTGAGAATGACACATTTATGAGATTGGTCGGCCTCCCACCCACTTTTGGTTCAGCTTCCAAGTTGATTTGACACCCAAATATCGGCTGAATCCGACTCGGTGGCTGGTCAAAGACCTAAAAATGCCCTAAATAGCCTTTTTTCACACTATAAGTTGGTTGCACAATACCTCAAAGAGGTGCTATAAAACAAGGCCATGGGTGCACTTCATTTTCAAGGAATTCATTAGCAAAGTTATGTTGTTGCTATTCTCTTGAGGAATCCTCTATTCTCATCAAGAGTATACTAGCACCATTACATTGGGMAATCCATCTCACCTCTTGAGTGGATTAKCTTGGGATTCTTTCACCATTTCATTCAAAKTTGTAAGAAGAGCTTAGTTGTGGGGGTCCAAGAGCCCTCCCTTGGAGGAAGAAGGGACCCATAGTCCTCTTTCTTCTTGGTGTTTTCTTTCACTAATATAATCCTTGCCATTGGTGACATGAATCTTATTGGTTTTTTGTCCTTATGTCCTTATGCTCAATAGTTTAGTTGTTCTTTTATTTCTTAGTTTAATTCTTAGTTTGTTCTTTTATATTTCTTTCTCTAACCTTTTCCTTTACAGTTGTCTTGCTTAGCTAACCCAACTAAGCTTGTAAGCACCTTTGTTTTCCTCATTTAGGTGACAAACGAGGCGCAACAGATTGGCGACTCCACTGGGGAAAGGTATCAATTTCCTTACCCATTTGGGTTTTTCTAGCTCTTCTTTTGGTTTATTTAACCTGCAGGTACCTTAACCGGCCCAATCTGACCTGCAAAACATCAAATTCAAAGTTGAATTGAGAGAATTCCAACCAGAATTTTCTTCATGGATGTGTGTCGGTTGTGCGTGGGTTTATGGCCCACAGTCGCGCATCGTGCGCATGTGCACCAAAATCATAGTGTTGTTCTACGCACGTGCACCCAAAAGCCTGTTTCAGTCTGTGCACAGGTGCTTAGTGCGTCTCTATCTACTCTGAGACCCGCACACCTATGTAGAAAAATACACATTGTAAGGTTTTTTGTGATTTGGGAAAGGCCCCTAGCCTTCTTAAAATTTATTTCATGCATATTGTAATCTCCACCACACTTAGTTCCCTCTTCATATAAAGGGATTAGTCAAAACACATAGGCACTTAGGGGGTTTAAAATCATTATTTCATCTTTTGCTTTCATTTTTTCCACATGGATGGCTTGCTTTGACTAAAAGTATAAGTTGGAATTATTTGTAATCAGAAAAAACTTGCATTGGGACCAGAAGTTGGATAACAATCATTTAGTATGCTCTTCTCTCGTGCTTAAAAGCGACCTTGAGAATCAGAAAGAGGATTGTAGGACAATTTCATCTCCCTTAAAAAAGACTAAAACCTTTAGGAGAGGAAAAAATCCCCCCTCGGGACTCCTCTTAGTTTATTTTTCAAACACATCTTAAGATTGTAACGGGCCCATACATGCCCACATGCTACAAAGATAGGATAGTGTTGAAATTTACTTTCTTAGATTAAATCACTAGGGAAGTTTAAAGGTTTTGTAACGGGTCCATACATGCCCACATGATCACAATCTAGGATATTCTCAAAGCTTTTCTTAGATTAAATCACAAATAGGGAGTTAAAGGAATAGTAAAGGACCCACATGTCCACATGCTAGTTTCCTAGGGACTTTTTGAATTACGCAAGGTTGTACCAAAGGCATTTAGTTAATTAGGTAATCAAAACTTGTAAGGACCAATCAAAGTCCACATGCAGCAAGGTGACACCTTATTCATTAAAACATTGGCACACTTTCACTCATTCACACACAAAAGTCACTTATCACTCACATAGTTTTCCTCTCGAAACATGGAGATCAAAGTAAGTTTCCTCCAAAGGGATTATGAAACACCCCACCCTTTTCTTGATGAAACTATCCACTCCCATTTAATTTCAACGAGGTTGGTTCACACCCCCAATCTCTCAAACAACCACATCTAATTTTTTTCCAAAAACTCACTAAGTTTTCCTCCACATGAGGTGCCAAAACAAATGTTATAGTCTAGGTAGGATTTAGGGGATAGGCATCCAAATAATTCCCCGTTATTTGGTTCTCACATTGTCAAAACAATAGAAGTTGTCAAATAGGGAACTGAAAATACTCCAAGTCAAGTGTTCCTAACACCATAAGGCAGGGAGATACCCATGAAGGGTTGAAGGCCGAGGTCCAGTATTTCTGTGCATCCCCCCTTGAGGCACCCACCTCTTGGACGGGATCCAGCCCGTGACCCATTTCTTAGGCCGAAAATCTAAATTTCGCACTTTGACCGAGGTACCTAGTGACCAAATTTTAGGACATCTACCCAAGTGGCAATTGTGAGCTGCAATTGCACCTTGATCGAATTTTGTCTAGCTATTGGGAAATATCGCCAGCTCTTTCGGGATATGCCCCCTTTACCCCTCATTATAACTAATTATTTCATCCTTCACTAGTTTCTCTTTTGGTGACTTCAGACCCTACTATTGAGTACTATTGGAAGGTCCAGTGCTATTTGAGAGGAAGGACGTTACATATTTTAGGACACGAGCATTTGTTTTCTTTGATTGCCCACACAGAAAAAACCCACTTATCCACATATATGCTTCTTTTTCAAAACACCTTATGTATGATGCACCTCTGAATACATTTTGATTTAGATATATATTGTGTAAAGTTCAAAAAATTGCAACAAAGGCTCTTGTTTATTTTACTCTTACCACAATTCGCACACATCCACTCAGCTAGTCGGACATCATAGGGGACCCACAGAACCCCCATCGTTCTAGACGCTTGCTAAACCTCCCTCCTATTTTAGGGGGAGTTACTAGTCTTGCCAACCCATCGGCACCACCTTCACACACTCCAGTGAGTGCCACTATCTTAGGATCAGCTTTGCTTGGTTCCACCTTACTTGGGTCTAATTCCCAAGGTCCACAGTCCACTTGATCTCCTTTACACGGAAGTAGGGGGCCAAATTCCTCTCAAGGGGGAAGTACCAACCCACCTAGTCCCCCTCAAGGGTTAGGTTCACAAACCACTCACATCATGGCTGGAACTAATCCTCTGCCACCACTCCAGATGTCATATTTGGCCTCTCTTAACATACCAGATCTAAGAAAACTCACAAATGATCCTATATTGCATGACCCCACATGGCCTGCAATGCCTACCAAACTACCTTCAGACATCCCCAAGTTTGAAGGAAAGGCAGGGGATGTCCCTGCCAACCATGTCATGACTTTCCACTTATGGTGCTCTTCCAACATCATTATGGATGATTGAATCCGACTACGATTATTTCAACACACACTCACTAGCCCATCAGCCAAATGGTATGTAGACGAAAAATCGTGGTCCCATGCAACTTTTGAGTCCTTGCCCAAAGAATTTTTGACTTTCTTCCAATTACCAATCTGCCATGACAATGGTCTTGAACTACTCTCTAATTTTAAACAAACCTCAGCCACACATATCATTGATCACATTCACGAGTGGCGTCGATGACGTAGTTTGTGAAAAGCAGAAACCACCAAACAACATTTTCTTGACTGGTTTCTCAGATCACTTCTCTCTCTCCTCAGTAAAGATGTGGCTTCCACCTTCCCCCAATCGGAAGAAGAAGCCATCAGTAAGGCTCAACAATATGACCTCATCTATTCACAATCAGGGTACTTATACACAGTACTTCCTGACCTTCCAAAACCCGTGCCATTCGACCAAGACAAACTTGGGATGTATCACTCAGCAGACGGATTGATTGGTAATACCATGCACCACAGTCCACAACCCCAACAACAACCGATGTATGGCACACCTCAATATCCACCGGCATATGGGGGAAACTCTTATTACCCTCCACCCCCTTATCACCAACCATATCCTGTTGCTAATCCTCCACCTATCAGTGGGCCACCACCGGCACCTACAATACACCCACCTATCCAAACAAGTTCTGGTACTCCCTCTACCTCGGCTTATACTCTAAGTACCAACGAAGGCACCATGCCTTCCTATGTACCTTACGGATCAAAACTCCCAGAGAATCCGTACTTTCCATTTCCTGGTCCTCCACCACCTATGGCCCCACCATAAGGACACCCTCACGCTGGGGTGAATTTTTTTCAACCCTCTCTCGTTCAGTAATATAAAAATTTTGAACAAATCAATAAGGAAAATCCGACCCATTAGTCGAATAATGCCAAAAAGAAAGGAAAAAACAGGAACAATAGCAACCCAAGTCAAGGCAAGAATCTTTCCCAACAAAACCAACCTACTGGGGGCAACCAAAATCAAGGGAATCAGAACCCCCAGGGGGGCAATAACAACAGGCGTCAAGGGACAAATAACAATACTATCAGAACCACCTTCCCTTGCACCCTTTGCGGTGATTTCGGTCATTATACTCATCATTGTCCCCAAATCAGTGATTTTAAATGAATGAAATACTCAGGAAGTGTACCACACTCTCCAGCACCACCTGCCCCTCAGCAGGCCCCACAACAATACGTGGAACAACCACCCCCAGTCGTACTGCAGAATCCCATTCCGTACTAGGGTGTGATGAACACCCAATAGGACATGCAGCCTACCCCACCAAAGTTGGCACAGTACCTCAATCCAAACAATCTCGTAGATCGTACTATCCTCCTCACTAGTGAGGAAGAAATCCTTCTGCAAACACATAGTCATCAATACTGTGCACCCGCCAAGTCTCCTCCCATTCCTCCATAAACAATCCCAGAAACAACGAGACCCCCATCGATGAATCCTCTCCCTAACGCCGAAACACCTCTTTGCATCCCTCGCATCCCATTGGGCAGGAATATCCACAACCCCCAGGCTAGGGCGGCTCATAATTAGAGTTTGGTCGATGACTTACCACAATCCCCAACTACCATGTCAGTCTTAGAAGTCCTTCAAACTTATCCCACTCAGTGGAAATCATTACTTTCCACTTTGGGGGCAGTCAATCCCATGGATACTCAACTCATCACATTTGATCTCGACAGCGGAGAACCTCGCCTTCCCACTCTAATCGCTTTTCAAATCCCAGTAAAAATTTGGAACATTACAATTCATCGGTGCATCATCGATGAAGGTGCATCCACATGCATTATGTCCAAGTCTGTATGGCAGAAACTTGGTTCCCCCGAACTCATACCATCTGCCATTACCTTAAGAGCTTATGACAGATGACCATCTTCTCCCAAAGGGCTCTTCCAAAATGTCCCTCTAGAACTCGGGGGCAAGACCATTCTCATCGACATTGAAGTTATCGATGCCCCACTCGATTATAATATCTTGTTCAGTCATAGCTACATGTACACTATGAACGCAGTTCTGTCTTTCGAACAATGATGTTTCCCCATAACGGGAAGATCATTACCATTGACCAAGTTTCACATTATGAGCCTAACCCTTCTGCCAACATCAATAACATTCTCCCTCTCATCCACAAAAGTCGTGACGCATACCCACTCAACGAAATGGGTCCCGAAATTTTCAAAGACCCCTCATTGTTAGGAACTTACCATGGTGCACCACCGCTCCTTCATCCTTCCAATCAAGTATGTGTCGTATCACCCAACGGAACTGACATGGAGGATACCCTTCCTCCCAGGGAGTCTTCTATCATATATGACGTCCCACTAGTCGTAGAGCTCCTCCCTCCCGAGCCTCCTGCGAACTCGTTGACTCCACCAGTTCACGATTTCACCTCTCCCCAAGGCCATATCCCAGTTTGGGAGATAGTTCCCCAAGCCATTACGCAAATCCCCTTCTTTTACCCTCCACCAGGCGTACAAGATTTCCAAGTAGCCGCAACACTTACCCTCCCTAATATGGTGTTAGAAATTCTAGTTTGGTATTTACATCCACCAAAGATGGTTCCTCAACCATTCCTTCCCCCCCAAACGGAAGGAATACCAATGACGATTCCCATACTCACTCCCACCATACCCTCTACACCTCCACTCACTAACCTCCCTGCCATAGCTGGGGGCTGGCGAAAGAAGAAGGAGCCCACAACTCCACTTCCCCCACACGTCCAACCTCCTTGTGCACTATGTGAGAAAGATGGACACCCAACCAACAAATGTCCATCTCTACCCGAGTTACGTAACCTAATTCCACTCAATCAAACACCATCACCACTCACCACTGTAGCAAGTACTGCCGCTACCTCCCCTAACGTAAGTATCAAAGGGCTGTGAACCAAATTCGCTTGCACTATATGTTCAAAATATGGCCATTATACACACCATTTCCTAGCACTACCACACTTCTGGCAGACATTAGTTGCAGTACGCCAAAGCTTCCAGAATGAACCCAATCCAGCTACATCATCCCTACCAAAAATCACTAACATCCATTATGTCATGACTTCAGTCAATGAACATATGATATGCCCTTGCTATCTATGTGAATCCTTAGATCATTTTACATACCAATATCCTATGTTCATTGAATACAGGCAATGTCAATCAATCCTAATTCAAACCCCCGCGCCTCCTATAGAATTGATGGTTGACATTACCTCATCACTAGAGATTCTTCATATCATTTCTCCTAAACTAGAGGCACTCCCTATTCCTCCGTGGTTCTTGGACGACTTATCCGAGGATTTACCCCCAAATCCCCCCAATTCTCCCATTCATTTCCCTACAGAAATTTTACATCCAACTACCACTGGTACTCCTCAATACTTCAATATTTGGTTTATGTCGAGCAAACCATTGCAATCTCATTGCATCGATCCCCTTGCTTCTTCATCACCCGAGGACAACCACATAGTGACAGTCATTACTATCGGCCCCTTTTGTAAATGGGGCATTGACTTCATGACTTGTAATCCCTCATCCAGAAATGGACACAAATACATTGTTTTCACAGTTGATTACTTCACAAAATGGGTTGAAGCCATGCCCACCTTCAATAACACCACTGAAACTGCAGCGCATTTTTTCTTTAATCACTTCATATCCCACTTTGGAGTACCACTCTAACTAGTTTCCGATCATGGGAAACATTTCAAGAATGAGATTTTCGTCGAACTCTCATCACGGTTGGGATTCTCCCACAAGTTTGCCTCACCATATTACCCTCAGTCTAACGGTAAGGTTGAAGTAGTTAACAAGGTCCTCAAAACCATGTTGCATTGCATGGT
This sequence comes from Picea glauca, assembly GCA_000966675.3. Lineage (NCBI taxonomy): Eukaryota > Viridiplantae > Streptophyta > Pinopsida > Pinales > Pinaceae > Picea > Picea glauca. The sequence goes on along the minus strand of JZKD02S0359893.1, from coordinate 242,689 downwards.
TAACAAACATAAGACCAATTGGAATCATATGTTATTTTCCGCGCTATGGGCTTACCGTACGGTCGTGCAAATGGCCACTGGTTTCACACCATTTCATCTAGTCCATGGGGTCGAGGCCACTTTTCCTATCGAATGCGAAATTCCCACCATACACACCGCAATTGAGCTATTACCCGACACTTCTCCAATGGAGCAGTGTTTGTTGAACTTAGAGTCCCTGGATGAAGATCGTCGATCTTCATTACATAACAATGAGGCAGCCAAAAAATGGTCGAAGGCCACCTTTGATCGCCATGTCAACCTTCGCTCATTTCACGAAGGCGACCTCATCCTTGCTTATGATATCGCTCACGATACCCTCGGTCACGGCAAATTCGAGTCACTATGGCATGGCCCCTGCATTATCCAACATTGCCTCACCAAAGGCACCTACATCCTAGCTTCCCCCGAAGGCCTCTCTCTCAAAGAACCCGTCAACGGGTTATACTTAAAGCAATTTTACGCCTAAGAATAGCCATTCTACATTAGGTTATTTCTTTTATAGTGTTTTTAATCTTTTTTTCCATCCCTCACGTCTAAACTATCATTTGTGTTGTTGACAAATACTTCCTCCACCGGCCTACCACATCGGTTACGCCGATGGTGCCAGTCGTTGGACACAAAATCTTGCTTCGGCAGCTTGGGCCGTCTATTCCCCCTCACATGAACTTCTCCACTCTAGTGGCATATGTTTGGGTTCAACAACCAACAACCAAGTCGAGTACACTGTCATCATTGGCCTCCTCGTTGATGCCCATCATCATCGTATTCATCACCTTAGCGTCTTTCTTGACTCCCAACTAGTCATCCTCCAGCTCAACAATGTGTACCGTGTCCGTGATCCTTGCCTCTTTTGCAAATACCTGCAAGTTTGACTTTTATCTTGACATTTTGATTTCATTACATTTACACATATTCCAAGACAATTGAATCAAATTACAAATAACCTTGCTAATATTATACTCGATTGGCATATATCACATCAAGATATCTCTACACACACATAAACCATCAAGAGCCTGTCACAGCATATATAGATTAGACATCATCAACACATTAAAAAACACATGTAAACATCACAAAGACCCCAAAATGTATACTCATATATATATAAATCTGTCAAATAGTGCCATCAAAATGTTTACATACAAATAAAAAACATCGTATACAAAATCCGCAAGCCAGTGAAGCACCTCAGTACAAAACTGGTCTCACTACACCAAAATGGGCTCACCAGCCTATATACAAAATACAAACATACATAGAGCGACACTCAAGGTGCCTCTAGAGCACCACCTCCTGCCCCTTCCTCAGGTGGTGGTGCCCCACCCACTACTGGTCCCTCCGGACCTGGAGGTAACCGTCAGGTCATCGCAGCACCTGCTACTACTGCTCGCTACACCACGGTCTGCCACATCACTGGAACTCCCACAAACTGCTACATGATTCCTTCATCCTGGATGCGCGACCACATGCCCTCAGGCACGCCCTGCAGCACCACCTCCAAGCGGCGGCGAATATCCTCAAAATCTCCCCTGGCCTTCACCGGAGGAGCATGCAATGGCCTGGCACCAGGGTCATCAAAACGGCGTCTCCTAAACACTCTCTCATCACCAGCTAGTCTCGCCTCAACGTCCTCATTCCAACGTCTCTCTCCTGCCCGCGGCCCTCCCCGCGGTGGTCTCCCCGGCTCCTGGTGAGCTAGTGCTCTCATCAGCTCAACCTCGCACCCACGAGGTCCCACATCTGCACATACAAACAACCAAATGATAGTATCAGCATCTGTACAAAATACACATGTCATGCTATCTCAAAAATCAACATATCAAAATCACAAACATACCTCGGTGGTCAAACACCTCCCCTGGTGGTAACACCATATCCGGATCACCCCGGAAGTCAACACCATAGTATGGATACTGCAGTATGATCTGCGGCATCTGTCACCACACCTGTGCAGCCTCGGCCATGAAAAAATGGTCGCCCTCACCACCATCGTGTATAATAAAAATCATCGACCATCGCCTCAGTCACGACCCTCATGCACTAGGTGCGCCCAATAAAACTCTAGGGCACAACATCAGCACCCTCTCCAAAAACTAGGCCACCAATATGGACCCAAAGGCAAAGTCCCCTGAGTCTGCATCCCAACATCTGTCCAGCTGCCCTACCATCTTGGCATGCAGCATCAAACCCCAGGAAAAATGCTCTTCGACCAGTGCCCTCCCCATAACCCTCAGCTGACCACCCCTAATCCATTGAGTCGTGAGGGACCCATACACCCTCACAATCATCGTTGCTACATAGCGATGAGCTAAAGCATCCATCACCTCGATACTCACTATGGAGCCTGACATAAAGTTCTCCCTCGAACAATACCTCTGGCCCAAGGTAGCTAACTGCACGTCCGCAGGTAACACAGGCTCCACTGGTAGGGGCATTCCCTAAAAAGGGAGCCCAGTCAGAAAGTATACATCCTCCACCACACTGAAGGTAATCTGCTCTCCCCGCACCATAAAGCAATGCAGATCCAGACTCCACATCCAGATCAGAAACTGCAGAAGATACTCCTGTGCTCGTATCAATGGGCACTCGAAGAACTTCAGCAACCCACAGGCTGCCAAAGTGGCACGAACCCCTGGCTCCTCAATAGCCACGGCATCCCTCAGTTGTGATCAATCCCGCTCTCGCCAATGGACTGGCATCATGCAAATGATCGCCTGCAACCACATAATACAGTCCTAGGTCGCCATATTGACCATAAAACACATTAAAATCTCCAAAAAGATAAATTTTGCACCCGTCAGCCTTGCCCCCAAGGCGCGGTTGTTTAACCCACAGGAACGCACATATGTGCGCCTATTCACCCCACAGGCACACATGCATGTGCGCCTATCCATCCCACAGGCACGCATGCATGCGCATTTGTCCTCCCTACAAGGGCACCTCCATGTGCCCCTATCACGAACACAGGTGCGCATTGTCCACTACACAGTCGCGTACCCATGCGCAGCTGTGTAGCAAACAAGCACGCATACCATGCACACCTTTGTCCCCCCTACAGACTCACCCATGCATGGCTATCCGGATAATAGGCACGCACCCGTGCACGCATATTTTCAGATTTCCCGCGCATTGGGGGGCCCACACCCATAAAAACCCTTGTATGGCCCTCCATACAGGCCCTGCCCACAAATTGAAAACCTACTTCTATGAAGTACGATAAGACTACTAACCTGAAGCTCGCTGGTCCTAAATCGACTGCCTCATTCTCCCAGAATCTCCAAATCTCCTCTGAATACCTCTCATCCAGTCACTCTAACAGCAAGCACAAATGAGGTGGCAATGTGGGCCCTAAATCTATATATAGGCCTTTCCGCCAAACTTCCAAACACCATTCCGGGAGCTTTGGGTGTCCGTTTTTCTATCTGTCTTCAGCCATGAGATCAGCATCTCGTCATCTACATCAAGACAGCCCCCGGGCCATTTTTTATCCTTAGCCCCTGGGGCGCCATTGCTTTTCATACCCCGTCCAGGTACACATGCTCATGTTCAAAATTATCAAATAAATGCTTTTATGTTCGAATCTCTTCAGATATTGTTCACTTCGGGTATTTGGTTTTCATGTGTGCAGGTAATTGGTCATCATACATCAACGCAGCCCCTTCAGGTATATAATCAACACTGGCATGTAATCATTCCCTCTGAATCTCAATTACATCTCCAGTCACATCCTCTGAAATTTGGCTTTAGGATCCCCATCTTCGGCTTTGCAGTACCGACACCTCCATTGCATTTTAGGTACTGTCACCCAGTAGCACTCTCCCCCACATGATTTGTCCCATTCATAGCACCCTTTGGAACTTTGACACTCATGTTGTTTTTTAACCCTTTAAGGATGGGAGTCCCGATAGTCTTACATCATGTCATGAATCAGCCACATACTCCTTCTCCTCATTTTGCTAGCTTTCCCAATGGACTCCCAGATTATCTCTTCAAGGTTCTATTTTGACTGCACCTCCGCAGTATCATTAACCCTCCATTTCATCCACAATCAGTTTTCCCATCCGCAAATTTCCCTCCATTTCACTTACCTCATACAGAAAACCACCCATGGGGCCCCCAACCTCCACTAGTTCTCCAAGAAAATTGCACCCTCACCGACTCAACCATATTACATTGGGGCACCCATTTCTGTATTTGTACACTCATCCCAAATTACTCTTTATAAATTGTAAAAAGCCTTTGTTTCCAGCATTTACATATCTTTTTTTCGTCACCTTTGACGACCTTCTTCCCTTTTTGGCAAACGCAACCCATGTCACCCTTGGTTGGGGCACTCCTTATCATCTACCCCTGTTGACATCATTTGTATACTCTGAGTATTCCACCGGCCACTTACCTCTGCCCTCTGATTTTATTCACTTTGTCCCACCTCTGGCACAACTTATCCCATGTCTTGTTATCCCCCTAACACTCGACCTAGTTGAACGGTTGCAGCCACTTATACTTTGCACATACCCCCAACCAAGGGCAGTCTTGAGTCTTCATACATCCTGATTTCGTCCATGTACCTCCTCAGTTCCTAACCTCACCTAGTAGATTTCATGAAGCCCTTTGCTTCTTAGAGTCGTGTCCCCCTTTTTGTCGACATTAGCACAGTTTCTAGAAGGGAGACAATATCTTGACTCTCATTACCTTTCCAATGAGAGGTCTTGGACGGCACAGGGAGAACCAAAATTGCTCCCTACTGTCGTTGACCCCCGTAACATTCGACTTCAACACTTTCTCATGTTACGGTGGGTCTTACTTTGTGACTATCTCAGTTGTTTCTTATATTTGCCGAAGACCTCTGAACTTGGTTGGGCTATCAATGCCCACAACATCCGTGATACTCCTTACAGGTTTCATTGCCTACTATTCAAAGTATGTTCCTCCGTAGAATTATCTTCTTCTTGTATTACGACCACCCCCGAGGGCACTGTAGTTATCTACATCAACACACCATTTCAGTTACTATACAATACCATTCTTTTTTGAGTTACATGACACGAGCATGGGGCATGCCCGCCTCGTTTGTACATAATTTATTTTTTACACACCTTATGGAAGGTTGGGTTCTACAGGTTCCCTTCTCCCTCCAACGGGTCTCTCTTGATACTCTCACTATCACTCTCTCTTACAACGAGACTCTCAGTAGAAGAAACATTGATGAATTTCGGCTATACGTATGCTCCTAACCTCATCCATCAGGGGGCATCTGTTATCACTAAAATTTTGTCTACAAATGGTTACAGGAATCTAGCATCGTCAAACAGTTATGAGGTTACCCATGGACCAAAATTACCATAAAATCATTTCCAAAAGGTCCAAAACTATACAACCAGTGATAAAATTAAAGTGCGTTATGACTACACAGGGCGCGCACGCACATGCGCTATCCAGAAATGAAGGAAAAGCGCACATGCACATGATGCGTGACTGTGGTTGTTTTTTGATTTGACACCCAAATCTCGGCTGAATCCGACTGGGTGGCTGGTCAAAGACCTAAAAATGCCCTAAATAGCCTCTTTTCACACTATAAGTTGGTTGCACAATACCTCAAAGAGGTGCTATAAAACAAGGCCATGGGTGCACTTCATTTTCAAGGAATTCATTAGCAAAGTTATGTTGTTACTATTCTCTTGAGGAATCCTCTATTCTCATCAAGAGTATACTAACACCATTACATTGGGCAATCCATCTCACCTCTTGAGTGGATTAGCTTGGGATTCTTTCACCATTTCATTCAAAGTTGTAAGAAGAGCTTAGTTGTGGGGGTCCAAGAGCCCTCCCTTGAGGAAGAAGGGACCCATAGTCCTCTCTCTTCTTGGTGTTTTCTTTCACTAATATAATCCTTGTCATTGGTGACATGAGTCTTATTGGTTTTTTGTCCTTATGTCCTTATGCTCAATAGTTTTGTTGTTCTTTTATTTCTGAGTTTAATTCTTAGTTTGTTCTTTTATATTTCTTTCTCTAACCCTTTCCTTTACAGCTGTCTTGCTTAGCTAACCCAACTAAGCTTGTAATCACCTTTGTTTTGCTCATTTAGGTGACAAAAGAGGCGCAACAATAAGGAAAATATGCTCATTTGGAAATGAGATAGCCACAATAGTGTCCTTATGTTCCTTATGAAATTTCAACATTATCTTAAGCAAAAACTAAATATTTCTTGGACTTATCCAATCTAGGGAAGAAGAGTGCTTCCCAACATGTCATCATCAATAAGTCCCCCATGAGACTCTAGGGTAGAAAATAAGGTTGTAATACTATAGTCAACTGGGGCAGAAGAGTGCATCTCAAACAAGCCATCATCAATCATTCCCCCATGAGACTTTAGGGTGTAAAATAAGGTTGTAACACTATATTCAACCAAATTCAACCATAGTCAACCACAATCAACCATAACAAACCAACATCAATTATAAATAATTAGATTAAATCAAAGTAATTGAAGATCAACAATAATAATCCAAATTCAACCATACATAATCACAACCATTCATTAACCGCCATAATTATTCATAGTCAATCAAAGTCAACCATAAATAAAGAAGGTCAACTAAAGTAATTTAAAATTAATCATAGCTGACTAAAGTGATTGCAACTAAACTCAAGTCAATCAATTTCAACTGGAGCCAACCGTAATCACCCATAAAAAAACTAATTCAATCATGGTAAAGAAATGTGAACCATAGTTATGTTATAATCAATCTCTATTGTTAATTATTAGTAAACTAGAATATGCAAACCAAGAATAATATATTTCACCTAGATTTATTGTAGAAATGATATATTGAAACCACAATAGAAAATTAAAAAATAGAATACTGTAAAATATTATACCTTAATTTATGAGAGTAATGTTCATTTTCCTCGTCGAGGGGGAAACCTCCAATTGAGAAAATATCTAATTACAATATGCTCCACCAAACATATCAATACATTGATTCTACTTTATTATAGATTTGTATCTACATCCTAGGAAAATTCTAGAGAATGAACTTTCTAGTAGGTGAAACCTCTAGTAAACCTTCTTATAATTATTGATTTCACACTAATACATGGGCCTTATTTAGTATATATGGCCTTCATGTGTATAAACCTATATTTATATGTTTGGATTTAGGGTAGGACCCTAACATGCCATCCCCCTTAAAAAGTATCATTTTCCTTATGTCTAGAGATTTGGGAATTGTTGAAGGATATTCGTTGGTGCACATGTGGTATCCTTTGATTTTTTATTAATCCACTATATTATAACCTCTTGGATAGTTCATTGGAAAATATGATGCTCTCTTTTGTCGAGGATGATCCTTGGCTGCAACCAAATGGAACCTTTTTCATCACATTGTGGAAATTACATTTGACTACTTTCTTTTAGTATTATACATGAAGATTAGATGAATTTTAGAGTGTCTTACAAGTTCAATTTGTAATCCATTGGTCAAATACATTTGAGGATCTTGTAGGGGACATAAAACATGGGATAAATATTATAATGGTAGTTTTATTTGAGGGAGGTCTACTTATAAGGATTAGTATTAATGAAAACTTGATTCCCTTCTTCAAAATGACATTCAAAATTATGTTTATTAGACTACTACTTCATCCTTTTCTAATCCGTGACTAGATCATCCTTAAGAGTGTAGAAATTTGCGGCCCGAGATGAAATGGTTTTCTCTACCTCCTACATCTTAGCTACTCCAGTTAACTAGGACAATAATTATGTGGGTTGTTTTCCATAGACAACATCAAAGGAAGTCATTTGAGTGGCATGATGATAAGTTGTATGGTACCACCATTCTACTAGAGGTAACCAATGAACCCATTTGGATTGTTGTTATGAATAAAATCACCTCAAATATGGTTCCAAACACTTATTAGCAACCTCAATTTGACCACTAGTTGATGTGTTATAGGTTTTGATAATATTCAATTGAGTTCCTTACAGTCGAAACAACTCTTTCCAAAAATTTCTAGTGAAAGTGGTGTCAAGGTTCATCACAATAGATTGTGGCATACCATGGAGTTTAATGATATTATCAATGAATACTTGAGAGATCATGGAGGATTTAAAAGGGTCTTGTATACCATAAAAAAGAGAATATTTGGATATAAAATCAACTACAACCATGATGATGGATTTATTTCTATATTTGGGTAAGCCTACAATGAATTCCATAGAAATGTATGTCTATACAACTGGAGGAAATGGTAAAGGTCGTTATTCACATAAAGGTTTAGCTATTTCTCCTTATTTCATTAGGAAAGGACACATTCTACCATAAATTTGTGTATTTACTTCTTCATTCCTTCCCAAAAAAATGAACGTTTGATCCTTTCATAACTTTTATGAAAACCTAAATGACATGTTATTGGAGGGGAATGGAGTTCAAATAAAACCATTGATTTAAATTTTGACTTCTTGTTCAACCAAAGATTCCATTTATCATGAATATCTTCATTTATACAATTTTATCCTTGATATGCATTGGGTTCCATTTGGGGTTGTTGTATCAAGAGAGGGGTGTTGAGATATGTTAACTATTCTTTGTCGATGTTATTTAACAAGAAAACTACTATGAAGGGGAGTGAAAAGAGCTAACTATCCCCATAATACCTTAGAGAGAGAGAGAGAGTATCTTCTATCACATTCTCCTTCCCAGGATTCTTATAAATTATCCCATAGTCATATCGCAATATTTTGATGACCCATTGATACTTCTCTCCAAGGGATGAAATCCTTTAATCTAGGAAGTATTTTAGGTTGTGACTATTTTTTCTAATCTAGTAATGTTTCTCGAGTGGGTATGCATGAAAAATATCCACAACATGTATTAAAACATATTTTGCATAAGTTGATTTTCCCAATTGCCTCTCATAGATTTTTTTTCTAGTAAAGGCCAATCAGTGTCCCTCTTGCATGAGTAATACTATAATTCCTTTACTAAAGGCATCACATTAGGATAAAGGTCCTAGTGAATTTTGGATGACAAGGTACTATGGTTGTACACATAAAATTCTTCAAATCCTACAATTAAGTATGTTATGTAGCTTCATTTCAACTGGAAGCATTTTTTTATGCAAGGTTGTGAGGGGAGATATAATATTACCATAGTACCTAATGAATACTTGGTAGTAACTAGTGAGACCAAGAAATATTCTTATGATTTTAATAGTTGTGTGATGGGGCCAATCCTTGAGTCTTAACAAGTTAATAGTTTTAGGATGGTTTCAATCCTTCATCACTTCATTTTTTTTTGGATCCACATGTACACCATCAACACTAACAATATGGCCCAAATTTTCCACTTCAAAGACCCCAAAGGCACATTTGGACCTATTGAGGAAGAGGTGGTGATTAACAAGAAATTACAAGACCTAATACACATGGGTGAAATAGGAATACCAAGTTTTATTTTAGATCAAGATGTCATTGAAAATTACGAGGAAAAAATGACATAAAAAGGGTTGGAATATTTTGTTCATGAGAATTTGGAAGGTAGAAGGTTCATTGTAGAGACCAAAGGGCATCACCAAGAACTTGGAGTGGCATGTATGAGTGAAAAAATAAGTCTTGGGAATATTTGTCTCTTTTATGTGAGATTGGTGATATACTAAGTGGAGATCAAGTTTGGTGAAGAATTGAGCACCTTTGAGCTCATCTAAAAGGTTTCAATGAATTGAATGGGGAACTTATCCTTGATTGTTATTGTGTTGAGAGCTCAAAAGTTAGGACACATTTCAATTCCATTATTTTTTAATTACCATGAATACTAATAAATAACAATGGATGGTACTAGGGTATATGAAACCAACAACTAGCAACTCCTAAATGATCTTTTCAATTTCATCTTTTTGGCTAAACAAATGGCAATATGGGAATACATTCGGTGGGAGGATACATGGTAAGGGTGGAATAGAATGGTAATTCTCACCTCTAGATGGTGGTATCCTTCTGGTGTTTCAAAGGAAGAGTGATGTTTACCCAATACTAACTACATGCCAAGATGTTTGGGTCGAGTAGGTATCTAAAAGTATTTAATGGAATTGAATTGAACCACAATACCTGAATTGCCCTTTTTAAGAAGCTTTTCCAAATGGGGAGAGATGATGATATCTATAGAATCGGATATTATTCCTTTCAACATGTAACAATGCCCCTCTTATTGGGACCTGATGACATTAACCTTTCAACACCCAAGACAATGTCACAACCACCGAATTCAATAGAAAATGTGTGTGTTTTAAAGGAATAAGCATGCATTTAAAGATGTGTTGGGTATGTGTTATATTCTTTG
>JZKD02S0359893.1:197414-225881 GCA_000966675.3 Picea glauca | reverse complement strand
CCTAGTGGGAATTATTATTCCATTTCCACCATTAGAAATATTTAGGGTGTAAATATAAGACACCCAAATGAAGTTTCATTAAGTCATATTTTCTTCCATGCAAGGAAAAATAATGTTCCATTTAAGTGTCCTAACCTATGTGTTACCGAAAAAATCATTCTATGCAGACACAGACTGATGACCTCCCTAGACTTGGAAACCAAGACTAGAACAAAACAGACAGAACATAGAACTTTCTCTAAGTTAACATAATCAAATTATCAATTAGAAAAATATCCATACCTTGTAATAAAAGGTTGTCCTTGCTAATTGTATATTCCAATTTCTTTGTCGCGAGACTAATGTATGAGAACCTGCAAGAGACACAAGCCAACAAAGGTGAAAGAAACAAATATAATTTGATGTAACCTATGAAATTGGTAAAGGAGAGATGCAACAAAGATAATCAAATAAAGACAACCTTTGTGGGAAAGAAACTATGTTATTGTATTAATGATAAATGAAAAGAGATTACAACCAAAGTCACCTTGATGTTTTGAATCTCCTTCCAGCAAGCTCACTACTCCAACACCCACAATGCATCCCTAAAAACCATCACCATCAACTGAATTCTTAAGATAATATCGAATTTCTCAAATCCAAAGAATTACTAACAATCCTCCAATGACAAACCAGAAGCAAAGTTATCGATCATTCACTATTTTCTATTAACTATTAGCATTTCCTCATGAGAGAATCCTCCTAATTTTATAGAATGAAGAGGACAAGGGTGAGGAGGTTAGGATAAGGGGTTAGGATCCCCCAAGATCAGGAGTACGGGTTAGATTCAAACCAATTGGAGAACACCTCATCTCGAAGCTTCTCTTCTAGAATATTCTCGAAATCCATCTCTTTCTCCCCTTTTAAATAGTGTCGCACCCTATAGTGAAGAAACCTAAGACATTGTCACACCTTGTAGTGGTTCAACATGTGACACTTGAGGGTGTCACATACTACAAGGATGCAAGTTGTGACACTCTCTTAAATTAAGTATTTAAATGCCATAACAACATGTATAACCCTTTTTGCATGCTTCCTTTCTCTCAAAGTAAGGTTCTTCTTCAATAATCATAGCTTGTGTGCTCCGGATGATAGAGGATAAGTGGACATCATTATTTGTGAAAAAAAACTGTGTAACACTATGGGTTTAAATCCATCAAATGTTTTGAGATCCACTTTAGGGATTCGATGCCACATTTGAGTCATAGGGTCACAAACAAGTTGGGTAGAGTGAGGGACTCATGAAATTGGATAAATAAACTACTTCATTTTGGGATGGATGGTATTTACAAGGATAATTCATAGATTGAATTTTCATTTCCATAAATTTGGATAGTTGGCCTTCGAGTGAATCCATTTTGGCAAGCTTGTCATTGTTGCCAACAAGAGCTTCCTAGGTACAGGAGTGGTTGTGGTATATTTTATGATGCAACTGATCACACTAAGTTTCCAAGGAGGACAATTTGTGTCTATATTTTCATCATTGATATATGTATAAATGTGGGCCCATAAAAAATGCTACTAGAGAGCGGTACAAAGGATATCAAGACTGTGTTGTAGGTTTGTTGAGATGGTTGTCTAGCAGTGGGGTGAGAGGGAGCACCAAAAGGAATTAATCGAAAGTGATACCATGAAAATTATATTAACACGAGGATTCTATTTAGATGGGTATTTTTATCATGAAATTTTTACTTGTGCAAATCCCACCAGAAGATCCCCAAATATTGCATAACTATGGAAGAAACTACCACTATCACCTAAGTAGGATCTTCCCTCATTTTAGTGATGGAGGAGGTCCACCACAAGGGAGGATTCCCTAGTGAAAGTAAGGTATCAAATAGAAATTTTAATATCCAGACCTACCATCCCCTATCTTGATCACTAGTTAGTTGGTCTAGGTATAGGAAGGAAAAATAGATTGTAAGGTGATTGTTGTACCTGCTCAGAACAAGAAATAATTTGCAACATATATATACACTTACCAAGATAAAGAAAGAAATAATGACCTCTCTAAACACCAGACAATTTAAATTCACTTGGGTTTTGAAAATCACAACAGTAAGCCAAACTTATGACAACAATAAGTATTTTGCAACAACAACAAGATAAAGTGCTAAAAAATGTAGCAGTTTAGCATGAAAAGTAAGCATTCATCAAGCATAAATTTATCCAATTTGTAGAGATAAATTCTAAGAAAATTAAGCCACCTTTAAATAAGTGTATGCAACAAATAAATGTAGTTTAGATGCATGTATCAAACGTTTATAGCAACAACAAGAAATATTTCATATTTGTTAGGGTTGGAGTTAGTAAAGTTACTAGAACACTTGACAGATTTGAAAACAAGAGGTTTATTCAATTACTTTCACCACAATAGTTACTTCCATATTATTTCCTTTACCATTCTAGGGATATGGAGTCTCAAATGTATTCAAGCTTGAAGTTTGATCTAATTGAAACCATGAGGTAGAGTCTAAATCGTAAGGTGAAAGCACATTTGGGCCTTATGATTTAGAATTTAAGGAGAAGGATGTATATGGTGCAAGAACTATTGGGACCTAGATATTGTTTCTCCCTTATTTTAGCTTCACTTAGATCAACTATTGATTGTCTAGTGTTAAAAACCTAAAGTACTAGCATTTTAGGGCGTTAGGGTTCTAACCCTAGCAAGAAAAATACATAAATTCCGGACAAGTAAGACTTTGTGAGAGGAAGAAGAACTTATGTTCCTCTCTTAGGATCTCAAAAAACAAGAATCCTTGAAACAAAATAGCAATTTCACCATTTACATCAATAATATACCATAAAATTGCAAAAAATTACTTACTTAATCCAAGAAACCAAGAGAATTTAACCCTAATTACATAAATATCCATCCAAAATCAGCAAAGCATCCACAAGATACCATTTCCAAGCATGGTGCATGAGTGAAAAAGACCAAAAAAGATGAAATAGTGAAAATGCTATGAGTGTTACCCCACAATGGTGAGGGAAAAATGAAGATGAATATAAATCTAGCACTAGCCTTCTTATATGAGGCTAGCGTAGGCCATCTTTCCACATAACATAACATTTTTTCATAAAGAGTGGGGATGACTCCTCACTAAACCTTTAAAAAGTGCTAAATACAAAAAACATATATAATATATGAGACACACGTGTGAGACGTCGATCCCTCCTAGGAAAGGAGGAGGCCTTGTTGTAGTCCAAGAAATTGAGGCAAGAATTCAAGAGATACTACAGTGGAACGCACATCAAGAAGACACACATCCCAAGAAAGAAGGAGATAAATGTGGGGAAGGAATTCCATTCCAATTTTGTATTCCATATTTAGGGTTATTTATACAATAGGTAAATGGTTGGAGCGGTTGCACCCGCTCCAACTAATCCTTTATTTAGTTACATTTACCACTTGTTACATATATTCTTACTTTGTTACTATTAGGGCCTAAGAGGTCCCCTCAACATTGTTGGCATTATTGATTGTCTGTTGTCATTGATGGAGACATGAGTCAAACATATACAATAATCAGAGAAAAAGGAAGATCACCTTGGGGTAGAGGAATATCACCTTGCAACAGAAGCAATTTGTGATCAATGTTGATCATGATAGGATCAACAATGATCCTATGTTCCTAAAGATTAGGAGAGATAGAAGGGAAAGAATACACATAGAGAATCAGAGCATGGAAAGGATGAAGGAAAGATCAGAAGGGAGAGAGCATTACATAAATGCTATTGGGATTGAAATCCCCACAGTAAAAATCCAAAAGAATCATGTTCATTGATGTAGTTCTCAGGATAATCCTGGACCATCAGATCATGCAGAATCCAGAGACCTTTAGATCATATTGAGAAACTTCGAGAAAATCCAAAACCATCAGATTGAGCAGAAGACAAAACCTACAAAGAAGAACCCTTCGCGAAGGATCTTGGAATTCTAATTGTCCATTCAAAATTCGAGAGTAATCACAAACGTTAGATCAGTTTGTGATCTATCCTAATTGTCAGATAGAACCAAGTGGAAGGACAAGATAAGCGGACCCCATAATACATGAAGTATTGAAATATATGAATTCTTGAAGTGAACGTCGACCGTTATATATAGTGGAGAAAATTCAGGTCAGTTCTCAACCATCGATGACAAAGTGGAAAGATAGGATAAGCGGGACCAAAGGAACAAATTTCTGAAATCCAACCAATCATCAAATTGAGGGAAAAAAATTGGGAGCAATACAAACCATTAGATCAAGCAGGACTAGACCAACGGTGGAGATCAACTTGGAGTGATCTTGATTGATGAATATGGAGGTAACATGTGGCCACTACTGATTGGTGTTCATAGGAATCTATTTGGAGTCCAGTGGAGAAGAGTTGCTTTAACACTCCGAAATCAGAGTATCAAAAAAAAATATTCCTCTTCGATACCCTTTATTCAATGTCCAGAAATGTAACACATGGAGAATACTATTGGTTGATGTACTTTGGGAGCATTCTCGATCATTCGCTCTAGTACAGTGGAAGGATAGCGTAAGGAGTACTAATCGACAACAATCGGTTGTGCACTCTTGATGACCATTTCGGTAGGTCAAACTCCGGATGAATACATAGTTTGCAAAGTTCAATAATCTCAAATACTCGGAGAGCCAAATACTTGGAGAGACAGTCCTAGCTCCTAGTCATGTGAAGGTTCTCAAGAAAATCGAGGGACAAGTTCAATAACTACATGAAAAAAATGAGTTAAGCCTTTGTTTTTTATCCGAAGGGCATATGAGGAATAATGTCAACAGGGAATGCTTATATGTACTTCGACGAAGTTTACATCGGGAAGTATTACTCTGATAAAATGCAGGAAGGCCGAAGTCCAGAGGAATTGGTTCCAGCACTGGTCTCGTGACAACGCTTAAATGGATAAGATCGTGGTTTTGAGCCTGCGGTCATTTGAATATTGGGTTGAAGAAAGTGCCTTTAAAGAATATGATTTATGTAAAACAATTAAAGCCCTGTAATTTGAAAAGATTAACATCATATCAGTACAAATAGTCGGTAAAATCTCGAATCTGGTTTATTGAAGAACTAGGGATGCAACAAAAGCATGGGAATGATATAAGGAGTCGATCCATACTTGTGATCAACTCATGTGGATGAAATTCAAATCAAGATCAGTCTTCTAATTAATTGAGAAACTTACATAATAAAAGGAGACGATTATTTATGTTAAAATTAAATAAAGAGGTGTAATGATTTATGTCAATAGACACGATGGTTCAATCCTATACCTATTGAAATACTATATAAACCAGAAATGGTGGTGAATCTAAGAGTTTCTTGGTGGATATATATATATATATATATATAATGGATTGAATGAAAGTTCATTCTATTAGGTTGGTGTCTGTTTACAAGCTGAGTCTTGTTATGAGGGTTGGATTCCTCACATCTCAGTTGGATCTGAGATCAACAATTTGGGTCTTGTTATGAGGGTTGGATTTCTCATTTATCTGTTGGATCTGAGAGATATAAGCTAGGTCTTGTATCAAAGAGTTGGATCTCTCATATTCAGTTGAAGTTGAAGATATTGAAGGATTGTTTTTATTTGTATTCATTCAAGTTAAATAAATAAAAGAATGATATTTTATTTAATTCATACAATTTGTGTTATACATGTTTATGAATAATTAATTGAGTTGCATATATCTTATTCAGTTAATTCATTTAATCTATGAAAGTGTGAAAAGCATTCAAAATTTCTAGACATAGATTCACCCCCCCACCTCTCAGTATCAGTGTATGTTTAAACAAACATCTTCCCTACACTCAATTCCTTGCTCATCCCGAGAAAGTGTGTAGATAACTAATGACCTACGACTCTTTGTCCTTTGTATTCAATCTGGTAGATTAATGTGAAGTCAGTGAGTCTCGCAACGCTTTTCTCTCACCCAACAATGGTCCTCTTGATCCTATTGTTACACTTCTCTCTAGTGCCTTCGGAGTGATGAGTGGCTCGTATTGGGCTCATCTCGCACCTACAAAAAACCCTACGGTGGAGCTCCATGCTTCAACCAACCTACCATTTCTCTTTCCGATTTCGGAGGTCTCAACTCAGGAACTATTATGTGACTTTTAAACCAAGGGATTCAATCATTCCAGCCGTTCTTTTGTCATCATCTTTTCTTTTAAGCTCTCATGTGTGGTTCTATGAAAATATGTCTCTCTTGGATGCCTTTAACTACTGTTAGCATGCTCATCATCAATGTTCTTCTTTTCTCATCAAACTTGAATGTTCTTCTTTATACTTTTTTGGTATATGGATTCTACTTCCTATGTTACATGAAGGAGGATTTGACTACGACTTTACATGATCATTACAAAATCAACTAAGTATTGTCAAATGAATATCAACTTGCATATTGATCTTGTCAATTAAAGACTAACTTACATTACATTGGTGGAGTGGATTACCTGTCTTTGAAAGACACATGTTTAACCCCTCCTTTATGCTTTGACCCAGGTTTTTCAATACTTCTTGAAACTTGACATAATATAATGTTTTTTCTTTTCGACTAAAATACTCAACTAGACTCTACTATGAGTCGAGTTGACTTTAGTGTTACTTGACTTGAATGAAATATGATGACTAGACTTGACTAAACATATCCCTCATGTAAGACATATTCATAACTCGATATAGCTTTCACGATTCTCTGACCTCATAAATATCCACTAGAATACTCACATTTACATAATTCTTTAAATATGACCCCTTTTCATTTATGAATTTGTATGAATTGATTACATCTACTTTCAACTAGGTTGATCCCCACGCTTTCAACCAAGTTGATCCCGATAGTTTCTAGTCGACTCGGTCGACCAAATTTCTCAATCTACCAACTCTTTTAATCACCTTCCAATCTTCCTTCGATTGATATCGTCACATGCATATCTCAGTCAAAATGTGAGAGTTGTAGATCATAAACAAGGGAAATAGTTGCAAAGCAGCTAGTCCCTGCCTTGTGTGTTCGATTGCAGCTAATAAAACAGATTTAAATTGCAGCTAATAAAAATTGGTAAAAGTAATGTGTAAACACAAGCCCAATCACAATATTAGGCAGGAATCTCAACATCAGTTGAAAATATTGGTTTCATATAATAAATTTTTATTTTATGAAGGTTAATTTTAAATTATAATTTAAGAGTCAATTATTTGTATTAGCAACCAAATATATTTCTTTATATTTCTTTCTACATAAAAAAATTCCAAATGCATTGAACTAAAGGAAGATATATTTCTACAACAGTTAGAAATAGTGAAAAGGTTAAAATAACTTATTATAAAATTTAAGCATTAATGGATTAACTAAATAAATTTATTTTTATAAGCTTTGAGAGAAATGTGGTATTGATTACGATGTTCTAGTCGACTCGCAATGTTGTTGTCCTTGTTCCAATACCAATCAATGAATTGAATCTCCTGCAATTTCTTTCTCCCTTCACATATCTATTATCCATCATTCATGTAAATGTGTCAACTTCAATTGATATCCAAAAAATGTGTCGCTAGGAATTCATGGAAATTGTTCATTCAATGCAGGTCTTGACCAATTGGATCTGCAATCATGTCTATATTTTTCCATCACCTCAGTCATGCCAATAGGGAAAGAATACGAGAGAGGGGAAGCAAAAATAACAAGGTAATGGACGGGTATTAAAAATTGATACTCCAACAAAGAAATTCCATTATTACCAATATTTTAAAAATAAAGTATGTCCCCACTTTTTTATTGTTTTCTAGGATTAATAAAAACCTGTCACTAAAGACGATACGTGTTATTGAAAGGCAACGTGTGTCTTTATGCAGGGACAACTGAACATTATTACCAGGGAGCCTGATGACAACTATGTCCTGACTAATACAAAAATAAACAAAACGTGGAGCTTTAGAAATATACCAGGTTCTCAACAACATAGTACACGTTCATCGTCCAATTATAGAATATGGTGAGCTGGGAAGCCATGAATCTAGTTAGACCAATTGTTATTCTTCGTATATGGAAATTTTGTGTAAGAAGGAGACAAATCTGGAAAGGGTTAGCTTCTAGTTTGAAGAGGGATTCCATGAAACCACTCAACCCAACGCCATGAAACCATTCAACCGAGCACTGGTAAAAAGTCTCTTTTGCCTCCATATATTGTTTATCATGCTTATTTTTTGGTTTTGGATTTGATAGATCTTTGGTTATGTTTGCAATGTGTTTTATAGGAATGAAAGTTTGGCAGAAAAAGAGGCTCAGATATTTAAGCACGAGACTGTCTTCTCGTGTGCCAACAAAATGAGTTGGTTCAACAGCCCAATAATGCAGTATCTCGGCTGGCTAGAGCTGGTCAAGTAAAACGTGCACTCCAGTGGAAATACAGAGTCTGAGCAACATTTTCACGAAAATCTGCATCAATAATTTATAAGGCTTGAAATGGTAGATTGCTCCATAAAATTTCAAAACAAGAGTTGTAGTTAAAGGAAAATAGATGTCAGGATTTCTACTTTTGAGCTATTGAGAAATGAAAAAGGCCAACAGAAAGCGGATTAATCTCAACTGTTAGAGGACATATTTTAAATAAGGATTAATCTCAACAGTTAGAGGAATTACGACTTTCATTATAGATAGAAAAAAGCCGCCATATCGAATGAATTGGGCAGGATACTAAGGAATAAGTAAGTAGCTATCTATAGTTAGTTGAACGAAATCTACGCTCAAATACAAATATAGTTTTTAGGTCATGCACATGGTCCCTGTCCTCCTGTGCACAGGCGAAGATGTTGGCGAAACGAGTGGCGTAGCTGCCGATGAAATCTATCAAAAGTATGGTACTCATCAAGGGATGCAAGGTGCGGTCATTTATGTGACTCATGATCCATAGGTAAGGTTTGTTACACAGTTGTTATCTTGTATTACAGTACTCTCAGAAAAAAATGAATATTTTTGCATTTGTTAAATCAATTTTCCATGTTATAATATAAAGATCTTGAATTTATGCCTAACGATCTTGAATTATTCCTAAACAATGAATCCGTATGAACAAAATTATGCATAAACAGTGAACCGACATCAAACTGGAAGAAGCTTGCTAAAACAGGAAGAAGCTTGCTTTATATTGACTTACCTACTAAGCACTTAGCGAGAGAGAAATAGCAGGCCTTGCATACATAGAACAGGTTCAAGTTGGATTGGTGATACTGCCCAGGATCCCCCTGCACTAAAAAGTACATGGACATTAAGTTATAAATGTTATTCACGTAAGTATTCAATACTTAGAATGGAAATAGAAATAGTTATAGCTTATTGGGATTTGGTGACAACGAATTCCTCTAATGATGGATTTGGATCCTATTATTCTGCGTTGGTTGTAACTATATAGACCAAGTTAGAATATGGATAGGGATTGCATTTAATAATTAGTTTCTTGTAAATGTATATAAATACATGTAAGCCCATAGAGGCAAAGAGAGAGAGACAGAGTGAGAACTTGCATAGAGGCAAAGAGAGAGAGACAGAGTGAGAACTTGCAAGTCTGTTGTAATCTCCATGATCTGAATAATAAGACAACCGATGCTTATGCTTGGTGGATGTAGCCCAACATTTGGGTGAATCACATGAAATCCCTATGTTTATAATCTATGTGTGATTGTTAATTATCATATATGAATTGTGTTTTCCACATTTACAATTCTAACAAGTGGTATCAGAGTTGGTTGGAGGAGAGAGGTGTCCAGAGCATCAAATTTCGAAGGAGCAACAACATCTGTGTGAGGTGTGTCGATTTCTACATTGTCGTAGGTCCCTCTTCTCGAAGGGTGTGATGTCTTATTACTCGGACTTATGTTCGTGCAAAAATATTGAAATTGCCACGGTTGAGGAAGAGGAACAGTGCATAGATATTTCAATATCGTCACACTCCAAGTGTATTGGGAGGTGCGGACTCGCCACACTCCAGTGGTAGTGTAAGGTGCGGCGACTCCCTTTAAATCAAAAGTTATGACTCCTCTTAAACAAATTTGCATGTTTTTTCTTTCATAATTTAAGGTATGAAAGTTTGTTTTTTAAACAAACGTGAGGAGGATGCTTAAAAGGTGGTTTTTATTAATTAAAAAGTGCCAAGTCACATGGGTGAGTTAAAGTAAAGAAGGTGAAGGAATTAAAGTAAAAAAGGTGGAGGAATTAAAGTTTTATTAAAAGATTTTTTTATTAAAAGTGAATCTTTTTGTTTTATAAAAGATTTTTTATTAAACCTTTTTTATATATTATTAAAAGGTTTTTTAATTAAACTTTTTACCAATCATTCCTCCACATCATTTTTTTTTTAWAGGCCTTGGGTTTKTTATAAGYAGTGGATATTAGGATATTTTTTGTGYTAATGGYTAAGATRCAGAGTTCGAAGYTTGAAGTTGAAAAGTGCARTGGTAAAAACAACTTTGAGCTCTGGAAGCTCAAGATGMGGGATTTACTGGTGCAAYAAGGGTTGCAAAAAGCATTGGYAGGCAAGTCAAAGAAACCAACAGCCATAACGAATGAGGAATGGRAAGATCTRRATGCAAAAGCTCTTAGTACCATTYGTTTATGTYTGGAGGATGATGYTTTGTTTAATATYGTAGGAGAGGATACAAMATYAGGCTTATRGARCAAGTTGGAAAGTCKATATATGACGAAGTCCTTGACRAGAAGGATCTACTTGAAGAGACAATTGTACAKTTTGCGGATGAAAGAAGGTACAAAAGTTGTTGATCATTTAAATAYCTTCAATACCCTTATAGTTCAATTGACTAGTATGGATGTTAAATTYGAAGATGAAGATAAGGATATTACACTATTGTGTTYGTTGCCTRAGTCTTGGGATAATCTAGTCACCTCTATTAGCTTTAKCTTAGYAGATGTTTTAGATTATGACTCTGTTGTGGGAGCTTTGTTGGCTGAGGAGATGAGGAGAAAATCTAGTAAARAAACCTCAACTTCAKAGGCRATTTTGGTCAGAGGTCGAACTAAAGAGCRGAATGAGAGAAGTTTTTCTCGATCTAAGTCAAGACACWGAAAGGGTAAAKMAAAATGYTGGTACTGTGGAAAAAYAGGACATCTCAAGAAAGATTGTTGGAAAAKAAAGGAATGTGAGGAAAACTCTACGAAGGAAGCAAATTTRGCTRTAACAAATTCAGGTATGACTGATCAAGTTTTATCYGTTTCTAGTMATTTAMAATATCAAGAAGAATGGMAGTTAGATTTAGGTGYCTCCCACCACATGTGCTCAGATARAAATTGGTTCATTTCTTACCAATYTATTGATGAGGGTGTAGTGTTTATGGGAAATGGTATTCCCTGTAAAATTGTTGGGGTTGGCAGYATTRGAATCAGGATGTTTGATGGTATTGTTAGGGAATTAAYGGATGTTAGATATGYACCTGATCTTAAATCAAATTTGATTTCATTGGGAGTGTTGKATTCTTATGGATATAAGTATACAGGTCAAGGTGGAKCACTCACATTGTCGAAAGGTAGTTTAGTAGTGATGAAGGCAACAAAGGTTAATAACCTTTATAAGTAGGAAGGGAGTAYTGAAGTATCATYTGAAGTAACAGATGTATCTTCTTGTTTATGGAAGAAGCATCAAGGTCATAAGAGMAAGAAATAATTRCARGTAYTGGTAAGMGATAAATCATTTCCAGACTTAAAATATTTGTTTMTAAATTCMTGCTTGTTTTATATCTCTGCAAGTTATGATGATGGTATAAATGGATGTTGTGTGTGGGATCCTACTTCTCACAAGGTCATCATTGACAGAGATATAGTATGTATGGAACTGCCAAAAGGGTTGATTCAAGATCGCAACGGTAAATTTGTTTGTATGCTAGATAATTCATTGTATGGCCTATTGGTACCCAGGCAAATATACAAGATGTTTGAATCCTTCATAGTGATTCATAATTTTTCAAACGGTAGGAATGACTATACAATTCATAGTACATTCACAGTCTTGATGTTATTTGTTGATGATATGCTCGATGCAAACCGAAGCATGGATAAAATCAGTAAGAAAATGACTCAGGTGGACAGGACAATTCAGATGAGGGATCAAGGAGAAGCAAAACAAATTATGGGCATGGAAGTATACAAAGATGGTAATGGTAAGTTATGGTTGGAGTTCAGTATGAACATTGTAAAACCAGTTTTTATCCCTCTTGCTTTCCATTATAAGTTTTCTTCAAGCATAGGTCCTATCTATAAAGAAGAAAAGGTTATGTCTTGTGTAAGTTCAGTAGGAGGTCTATTGTATGTGATGAAATAGTTAAGACCATATGTTTCACATGCTAATGGTGTTATCAGATATGTGACAGATTCAGAGGCTACAGTGAAATGGGTGCTTCAGCATTTGAGAAGCACAAATGTCACCTATAATGGTTACACTAAGATGGTCTATGATAAGTGTAATGTATATTTTACAGGTGTTTTGGATAGGAGGAGATCTATCATTAAATATGTCTCACAACACAGTTGTGGAAGACATGTTGGAGGTGGAGTGACCCCTCAGAAAATCCAAACTCGTGCAAGTAACACATGCTAGATCATGAAACCAGTTTTATTAGAGAAGTTGCAGTGGTGCTTGGCTTCTCTTGGCTTGCAGAAAAGGTGATGAACAAAAGGAAGGAGCAAGGTACCAGGTTAATTGTTTTCAGAGATTGTTGGGATTTGGTGACAACAAATTCCTCTAATGATGGATTTGGATCCTATTATTGTGTGTTGGTTGCAACTATATACACCAAGTTAGAATATGGATAGGGATTGCATTTAATAATCAGTTTCTTGTAAATGTATATAAATACATGTAAGCCCATAGAGGCAAAGAGAGAGAGAGAGAGAGACAGAGTGAGAACTTGCAAGTCTATTGTAATCTCCATGATCTGAATAATAAGGCAACTGATGCCTATGCTTGGTGGACGTAGCCCAACGTTTTGGTGAACCACGTGAAATCCCTGTGTTTATAATCTATGTGTGATTGTTAATTATCATATGTGAATTATGTTTTCCGCATTTATAATTCTAACATAGCTAACATATCTCTCATTGTGCTTTCATAGAAATAGTTATAACGATAGCTATCTCACCCCTATGATTTCACTTGAAGTGAAAAAGCTTGCTATCTCACCCGTATGATTTCACCTGAACTGACAAAGCTTGTGCCATCACCTGAAATGACAAAACTTGCATCATCCTCACATAGCTTTCTATATTTATTTAAAGCTTCACATAGCTTTCTATATTTGTTTAAAGCTTTGGGTAGATTTGGGTGGATGCAGGTTTGCAGGTTGAGGATCACATGGCCTTGCCCTCACAGCTTGCATGTTGCATGCATATGTGCACCCACTATGATGTTTGTCTTGACACGTAGAAGCAGAAAACCCATATCACTAGAGACATTTTTTTTATTTTTAAATTAATTTAAAATCATTTTTTTTAATTAATTTAAAATCCAAAAAATTACAAAAATTAAATTTACACATACTAGGGATAATTAAGTCAAATCATGGCTTATTAACCAAACAAAAATTCCATAATTTCAATTGGAAAAATAAAATAAATAATTTCATTGTTGAAAAAATTAAAATAATAAAAAGTTTTAAAAAAATAATTTCTTAAGTGAATTAAAAGTAAGACCTCCAAACAGCACCTATTAATACAACATAAAGGACCAAGTAATATTAGGTAACTAAGGCGGTTGCTATAGTCCGTAGCCTCATGAAGGGACTAATAAGATCAACCAAGACTATCAATTTCCTTCACTCGTCTTCTTTGAACAACTTCATACAAGTTTATGCTACAGTAACATTTTGTCACATTCTTTGGCCATTACTTGTTCAAGACCTAGTATAGGAAGCTTCCTTTATTGCCACATTCGAAATTCTTCATCGATTTATTCGCTCAATGTTATCCCATCAACTTATATCGAGAATGCAACATTTGAACAACAATATGTGTAGGAAGAGTATCTATTTCTTGGTTGTATTTGTTGCATCTATTTTCATATTAGTTTTAAGCCATGACTCATATACCCAAAACACAGCCTCATCCAACTTAACCTAGACGGATCTAGAATGCTTGAATGCACTGTTGTCGTTACATGCGTAATTGTTCAAGCATAGAACTTATGTCGACAGATTAATCAAATTATTCCTCCGATCCACGAACCTGTTGCGGGATTCTAGTTCAGAGAACATGTGCATTGTGGTAGCCGGGTATGGATAAATCTACCTCTTCAGAAAATATACACTATTCGGGATGGCGATTTCCCCGTCGATGGTGTTTGATTCATTGATACTACAACTAGCACAGCCGCAAACTCGTGGTTGGTGAATGCCTAAAGGTTTCTGTCCGTAAAATTCTCAATGTAGTAAAAATTTGGGGCGTACTTAAAGAAAACCCTAATTGACACTAGGTCTATGAAAATCCCTGGTTCAGTAAATAATAGATGGAATTCATATTACTCTAGTCAAGAACAGAGAATATGAAAGGATTGGAATTAAGTTTGCTAATCATTTGAACGTGGCAATTAGATGTTCATACAATAATTTTTTAATCATATTAAGTAAATATTAAAAAGTAAACAGGTTACCAAAAATATACCAACATCTTTAATTGATAACCATACTACTGGAATTTATGATTAAAAGATGATTAAATGTACCCATTTCCAATAGGTGTACACCTTTAGCTTAATTAAAAAACCTCAGGATGAATGCACAAATCATCATTTCAGCAGGGCCATGAATAGATTCGCAACAGATCACTGTGAGAAGTCTCAGCTGCTGTCCTCCTATGAATAGATTCGCAACAGATCACTGTGAGAAGTCTCAGCTGCTGTCCTCCTATGAATAGATTCGCAACAGATCACTGTGAGAAGTCTCAGCTGCTGTCCTCCTTCGTCTTGGCCAATTTCACAATCAAAGATGAAAAAAACTTCTATGGATTTGCAGCTGTGATAGTCTTATTATTCAAGCTCCATATATATGAAACCATAGGTTCCTAATGCGATCACTTTTTATACAGTGTCAATTCACTGATTATCCTTCTCATCGACGTCAATTCGCTGAATATTTTGATGAAAGCAAGTCTATCTCCTCTCCCCACTCTCGACCAGTTGGATAGAAAGGGCAGGGTGGTAACACAAAACAGACCTGAAAAATAATAACATGGAAATGAGACAGAACTTAAACCCTGAGTCGAATTTCTTGGTCTTCCCTTGCGGATTTCAATACATCGCCCTCTCCAACAATATTCTCTTGCTGGCATCGATACTCAACAATGAAGTGGTATAATCAATCTCACCTCCTGGATTGGGAGTAATCAACCTCACCTCCTGGATTGGGAATAGTACGAGGAAGATTCAATCCTCGACATGCTCATTCTTCCAACGACAGAGCCCTGGGTATGTTATGTCTATAAAGCATCGATCGACCGACCACAGGAAGTCCGTCTATCTACCAACATAGCAGTCGATCGACTCTTTGTCGACATCAACTATTCCAACAAGTAAGTCGATTGTCTAAAACCCCATGTGATCAAGTCGATTGTCTAAAACCCCATGTGATCAGTGTGGGCTCGATTGGAGTGACGGTGCGTGTATCTTTCCATTGAATGCGGCAGGAATCAATGACTCCACTCATTCTGAACTCAATACGTAAGTCTGACTAGCATTCTCTCCAGCAATTCCACCGCATCGGGGGTTGCACATGAAACCACACTTTTCAGAGAGGTCGTGGGCATAATGAGCGACAGAGATTGGTGCACTTAGACTCTCACGGCTTGGCATCAAGAATCTAATGGATTGTCGATGACTGAATGTTCGACAAGCAGTTGGATTTTCATGCCCAACACAAACTTGACCAGGTCCATCATTTCATCCATCTACCAGGTCGATGTTCTTTTTATTTCTTCAAATGATCTCTTTGAAACACCAGTAAATTCGGCATTTCGGGATACGAAGGGTCATGCAAATGATCTCAACCGTTTAGGCATTTCGGCGTCGGCGGATACAAAGGGTAGTGTTGTGTGGACGACCAAGAGAAATCATCGAAGCCTGAAGAGACGAAATCTGAACCGTCCATCCGTCGGAGCTTGAGGACCTTTGATTTAATACTCGGGTGTATTCGTCGATTCGGGAGATTTGTGAAAAGGTTTCATGGAAAAATCGTCGAATCTCGAAGTGCGAAGGAGGCACAGAGCCATTGATATGGTGGAGCAATAAGAGCCATCCAATCTCCCCTTTTCGATGTTGATTGGCACTTTGCAAGTGTTGTGTGTGTTGGTGCGATCAAAGAAAGTTATTGAAGCCTGAAAAATCGAAATTTAAGCTGTCGATCTCAGTGTTGGTTGAGGACCGTTGATTTTGTTGCCTACTGTTCGGCAGTTCATGGATTGTGTATTCAGAGATAAGAAGGGTAGAAAGTCCCGAAGTCCCGAAACGCCCGGAGCACCTGGTTCTTAACCCTTGGTCATATGAGGGGTTAACGTTAAAAAAAAAATCGTTAAAAAGAAATCCCTGGAGCGCCTGGTTATCACCATTAAAGGGTTACAGTTGACAAAGGACGCAACTGGAAGCTCTAACTCTGAATGATATTTTGCTCGAATAGTCAGATCCAACAAGATCGATACCGGGAAACAAGAAATTTCCTGTAGCTCGAGCTCGAAACTTCGCTGGTGTGTTTTAAGCGCTAGAAATAGGAAGAGGACATGTTTGTTTGCATCAAGCAATATCAGAAGTATTTCTTTATCCCTGAGAAAAAGCACAAACAATACTAACAACTTGTTTTCTGTTCTGATTTTTTTTTACAAAAATGGCCACCTCTAACCATTTAAGACCAACACAAGGACCAATTCTTCTTGGAAAGAACTATGAATTTTGGTCTCTCAGAATGAGATTATTTTTACAAGCACAAGATTGTTGGGATCCAATGGATCTTGGCTCTATGGAACCAGATCCAGCAGATCTAGCTACCATGAATAATCAAGAAAGAGCTGCTCGGAAAAAACAAAGGAAAAAAGAGAATAAGGCCAAGTTATGGATTCAAAACTCAGTGGATGACTCGATTTTCTCAAAAATCACAGGTGTTGTTCCCTCAAAACAGGCCTGGGACATTCTCAGTACAACCTATTAAGGAAATGACAAGGTCAAAACAATCAAGCTGCAGACCTTGAGGACACATTTTGAGACCTTCAAAATGACAAAGTCTAAAAATGTTGATCAATTTATGACCAAAGTCATGGGAATTGTAAATCAGATCAGGTTGACTAGTGAAGCCATCCCTGATCAAAGGATTGTTGAGAAAGTCCTTAGATGTCTTCCAAAGAAATTTGAGATGGTTGTTACAACCATTCTTGAATCCAAGCATCTATCAAATTTTTCAATAGATGAACTCATGGGTTCTTTGTTGTCACATGAGATCAGACTGCATCTAGAAGATGAGTCAACAACCCATGCCTTCAAGACTCAATTCTCTTTCAGCAAAGGGAGAGGCAGAGGCAGAGGCATAGGTCATAGAGGAAGAGGGATAAGTCCAAGAAACAATTAATTAGGTGAAGGTCACACACATCAAAACTAGAATCAGAATTTCCAGCCTCGAAGAGGCAGAGGGAGGAGATCAAATGACAAAGTAAGCATACAATGTTATTACTGTAAAAAGTATGGGCACTATGAATTTGAATTCAGGAAGAAGCAAGCAGATCAACACTCAGGCAGAAAACATGTCTCAAATCATGAAGGAGACACCTCAGATGGGATGTTTCTCTCATGTCACAAAACTGAAGAACAACACAAGGACCTCTGGTTGCTGGACAGTGGATGCAACAATCACATGATAGGTAACAAAGATTTACTTTATTGCATTAATTCTTCTATTTCATTTGATATTACACTTGGAGATGACTCTTTAGTCAAATTTCAAGGCAAAGGAACTGTACCTATTCTCACTAAACAAGATGTAAAGAAAGACATAAACGATGTCTATCACGTTCCAAATCTGAAACAAAATCTATTAAGTGTAGGACAACTAGCTGAAAATGGCTATAAGGTACTTTTTGAAGGAGCATCATGTAGGATATATGACAAACCTCCCAACAAAAAATTGATTTATGAAATCCACATGACTAGGAATAGGATGTTTCCCCTGACCCTTAGAACTCCAAATTTGACCCAATCTTATGCACAAAGTGCATCAACCCCCAATGAAACTATGATTTGGCATGCAAGATTTGAACATCTTCCTTTTCAGAGTCTAAGCCTTTTGCAGAAGCACTCCATGGTCAAAGGTCTACCTATCTTCAAAGAGAAAAATCCTCCATGTGAGTCTTGCATTCTTAGAAAACATAAGAGAACAGGCTTTCCATGGTCCTCCACTCAAGCCAAACAACACTTAGATTTGGTTCACACTGACCTATGTGGACCAATGCAAACAAAGTCAATAGGTGGTAGATTTTATTTTCTAACATTTATTAATGACTTTAGCGGGAAAATATGGATCTATTTCCTCAGACACAAGTATCAAACCTTTGCAAAGTTCAAGGAGTTCAAAGTTGAAGCTAAAAAAAGAGTGGGAAATATGTGAAGGTTCTCAGGTCAGATGGAGGAGGAGAATATTGTTCAACAGAATTTGCAATTTTTTGCAAATCACAAGGCATAATCATGCAAACCACATCCAGGTATACTCCATAGAAAAATGGAGTGGCTGAGAGGAAAAACCAGACTATAATGAACATGACAAGGACCCTTCTTAGAGAGAAATGCCTATCAAATTTATTTTGGTCTGAATCTATAGCATGTTCAATTTATCTTCTGAATAGATCCCCAACCACTAGTGTCAAGATGAAGGTCCCTCAAGAAACATGGAGTGGGACAAAACTGAATGTTTTTCATCTTAGGACCTTTGGATGCATTGCATTTGCTCACATACCTTCCGAATTGAGGAAGAAAATTGATGATCAAAGTGAGAAATGCATTTTTGTTCGCTACAGTGAGACATCCAAACCCTGCAGACTCTACAATCCGATTTCAAAGAAACACATTCTCAGCAAAGATGTCAAATTTCTTGAAAATCAGTTATGGAGTGAGTTTGAAAATTTCCCTATGGACATCCAAAATCCATTTCTTCCAC
This sequence comes from Picea glauca, assembly GCA_000966675.3. NCBI lineage: Eukaryota > Viridiplantae > Streptophyta > Pinopsida > Pinales > Pinaceae > Picea > Picea glauca. The sequence goes on along the minus strand of JZKD02S0359893.1, from coordinate 206,656 downwards.
TTCCTGAACACATAGAAAATTCAGGACAACAAACACATCAGCCTGTCCTTCCAAGTTTACAGGTACAAGGACAGTCTCAAAGTTCTCGGGACAACTCTTCTTCAAGAAAAACTTCATCCTCTGAACTTCAAAATCAATGAACTCAAAGCTTAAGAGAGATCCATTAGCAGTTGGATGATATTGATCAGCACAATATTTTTGCATTAATGTCATGTCAACCTACATCTTTTAAAGAGGTAGCTAAAGAGCCACATTGGGTTCAAGCCATGAACCAAGATATTGACTCCATTGAGAAGAACAAGACATGGGATCTTGTTGATATACCCCAACATAATACAAGTATTGGTGTCAAGTGGGTTTACAAAACTAAACTCAATGAAAATGGTCATATTGAAAAACACAAAGAAAGACTTGTTGCCAAAGGATTCTCACAGCAACCAGGCATTGATTATGGTGAAACTTTTTCTCTAATATAAAGGTTGGACATTGTAAGGACTCTCTTAGCCATATAAGCTCAACACAAATGGAAAGTATACTAGATGGATGTCAATTCATATTTCCTTAATGGTGTCTTAGAAGAAGAGGTCTATGTGGATCAGCTACCTGGATTTGAAGTCACAGAGAAGCCAACCAAAGTGTATCAATTGAAGAAATCCTTGTATGGCTTAAAGCAAGCTCCAAGATCTTGTTACAACAAAATTGATACTTACTTGATCAAGAGTGGTTTCAACAAAAGCCAAAATGATCCAACTCTATACACCAAAACATATCAGCAAGGTAAAATTATGTTTGTGTGTCTATATGTTGATGACATGATATATATTGTAAATCTTGAGTTAACCAATTTTAAACATGCCATGAACTTTGAGTTTGAGATGATAGATCTTGGCATAATAAAATATTTTTTGGGGATTGAGGTTGACCAATCAACCAAAGGGATTTTTTTCTGTCAACAAAAGTATGCAACAAACATCATCAAAATATTTTGCATGGAAGACTGCAATCCAATAGAAACTCCTATACCCCTAGGCACAAAATTGAGAAAGCAAGAAGAAGGCCATACACTGGATTCTACTTTGTACAAAATTTTTATAGGAAGTTTGTTGTATCTTACAACAACTAGGCCTGATATTATGTATGCAACCAACTTTGTTTCCCGGTTCAAAGAATCTCCCAAATATTCTCACTGGAAGATGGAAAAAAAGATTCTAAGATATGTTGTTGGCACTCTCAATTTTGGTTTATGGTACACTCAATATGAATATAATCATCTTTCTGGTTACACTGATAGTAATTTTGCAGGCAACTTAGATGACCAGAAAAGCACCTCATGGTATGCTTTTCACCTGGGCACGAATCTGATTTCTTGGGAATCAAAGAAGCAACGCATTGTCTCAATATCTTCTGTAGAGGCAGATTATGTCGATGCTACCTCAACTTCATGTCAAGCTATGTGGCTGCGAAGACTATTGAATGACATGTCACATATAGAAAATGAGCCAACTCCTATCTTCTGTGACAATACTTCAACAATTGTTTTATCCAAAAACCATGTTTTTCATAAGAAAATCAAGCACATTGACACTCGCTTTCACTTCATACACGAGTTAGTCAATAATGGTGAAATCACACTTCAATTTTGTGGTTCATGAGATCATTTCGCAGACATATTTACAAATCCATTGGGAAAAACCATTTTTTATTTTTAGAGACAACACTTGGGCATTATCAGTGTGGTGTTTGTAACTTTTGAGTTTAAGAGGGAGTGTTAGTTATAACTTCAACAATGTATGACTGTACGCTGCCAGTTGTTATGGACAATTGTACCAGTCGTTAGGATTTGTTCATGTTTCTTGATTTGGTTATTTTGTCTTCCTCTTTATATGTTTAGCATATCATCTAATACAATTGCGCTCTAGATCTCTCTCTTCTATATTTTCTATTTCATTTATAGTTTTGTTAGTTATGACCAACCATCCCAACTCCAACATCCACAGATCCATAAAAACGACCTGATCAACTACATTAGCTTCATTACATTCTCCCAACAATTGAATGGGGTTTTCTTCCACGATATGTTTCACCATGCTTGTAGTATTATCAATTGGCCATGATCTTTCATTCAGTCAAAGAACTTGTGAAGGTTTTTCTTTAAAGATCTTATTCTCATCGCAACTCCACGAAGGGACAATTAATGGGATTTTACACACAACATCAATGACATCAATGAGATTTTATTTCTCACAACAACATCCATGTTCAACAATAAATTATCTTCAGACACAAGCAACATTATAAATAGTTTCTTCTTGTCTTTTTCATGTGCATATTTTTGTTCCATCCAATAACCATCTGTAAGTAATATTCAAGCACTAAGTGACATTCACGCTTTGCACAACATCAATATGCCTTGAGCATCTTGAATATCAGCAAACTCGCATAAGTGCATATTTAAAATTTTAGATTATTCATCTCTTTTTCCTTTTGTAGGCTTCACCCACCAAGAAGAATGTTGCTCACGGATCATCTTCAATGCAATATTTCCACAAGAATTTCAAGCAATTCTCTCCAGATTCAAGTCACGTGGAAACGGAACCAAAATGTTGTAGTCCATGAAATCTAGGCAAGAATTCAAGACAGACTACATTGGAACTCACATCAAAAACACACACATCCCAAGAAAGAAGGAGATAAATGTGGGGAAGGAATTCCATTCCAAGTTTGTATTCCATCTTTAGAATTATTTATACAATAGGTAAATGGTTGGATCGGTTTCACCCTCTCCAATTAATCCTTTGTTTAGTTACATTTACCACTTGTTACATATATTATTACTTTATTACACATTATCATGTAGTCTAATGTCTAATAATATATATGTGATGACTATTAGGGCCTAAGATCCCCCCTTAACATGCCTCTAAAGGCCATGTAGCACCAATCTCGAGTGGGGTGGGAGAAAATGATGTCTCTCCTCACCCAACTTCATGCCAACCATCATTAGTACCCTAGGTGTCCACCAAAACCTAGCTACATCAAACCCTAGAAGATGACATCATCATTAAAATAGGGTCAATGTCTAGGATACAAGTGTTGTGTCTAGGCTTCAAGGATTTGCATCTCATGTTTTAAAGGTATCTTGCTATCAGTTGTTATAATGTCCCTGGTCCAATGGATAAATAGACTCTAGGGTAATATACCTAGCATGTGGGATTCTAGTCCATATTTGTGCCATCATGATTGCATATGCTCAAACCAAGCACATATATTCATTTTCCAAGGTTCCAAGGGTGTGAGAGTTGATGTATGAGGGTGGTGAGTCACTGGATGACCCATTGTTATACATCACATGTGCCAAGGTCTTGAAATAAAGGAACAACATCCTAGGTATAATCCAAGAACGTCCCTCAAAGAACCATGTCAAGTCCATCCAAGACAAATCAGAGTATAAGACAAGGTTATTCAAGGTTCACAAGAAACATTAGTCCTTAATACATGTAAATTAAGTTGTAACTTAAGATATAATCCATGTAAACAATTCACCTCTATATCCCCTTCAAACATCACATTAGTCCAGGACCTCATGTGAGTAGGAAATTTGAAGTATGGGAGGGCCTTCATCCAATACTATTAGGTGGGCCAACCTAGATAGGAAATAAAAGACATAGGTAGAGGGATAGGTCCCAAGGGAAGTAGGAAAGAAGGAAACCCTTCAAGAGTAGGTGTGATAGAGATATGGTTTTAGGGTATACTTCATGGCTTATGGTTTCATTGAATCCATTTCTGTGAGCTCCTTTTTAGAGGGAGCACTTGATTTCTTTAAATACTCTTTCCTTGATAATTTTTACATTTTGAACCCCTTGATTTTCCTTTTGATACCCAATTTTCCTTTTCAAGTCCCCTTTATAAGGTTTCAAGCTTCATTCCTTCATTTTTTTACTGGGTTGTTGTCCTTTATAATTTGGTGCATTCATTCACATTCAAAGAGGGGTGATTACCATTAGAGGGGGTACAGATCAAGCTAAATTGAGGCTTTTATGGTGACCTTTATCATCTATAGCAATAACATACATGTATAGATTAGTTTCATCAACCTCTGGGCCTTCAACCCATTCTCCTCATGAGAGAATGAACCATGACCCATTACTAAGTTTGGTACACTATGAGAGGATCAAGGATGGAAAGTGTTAATTATGTTGGGGAATAAAATGTTACTCTTATGAGCCACCCCCCATTAGTACCCATTTTACCTGGGTGGTGAAAACATGAGACTAGGGCATAGAAGCTAACCAACAAGGTTAAACAAGGAAACTAACACAATTTCCCAAGACATTAATCCATTATCAAACTTCAACCAAATATCCTCATCCACATTCCCAAAAAATTAAGCACAACACTTTTCATGAAAGAAGGACTAACATACCTCATGGTCACGGTGTCTTACCATCCCCCACACATAGGGTTGCTTAGAAGTTATGAGCCTTGGTTTACTTGTAGCTATAAAGGTGAATGAGGGGGGATACTAGGTTTCCATCTATGGACATGAGGATCATTATCATGGTTGGGATCATGTTCTCCATTGTGGGCCATGAGACATGATCTCCTCTAGTTACCCCTAGGAATTGGGGGGTAACATCTGTCTCTATCATGGGGACATGTTCTCACCGTAGAATGTATGATAACCTCAACATCTTTAGTTGTCCAAGAACTGCAATCCCACACCCAATCCAAACAATAGCACCCTATAGAACTATCAGTCAGTGGATGTGATCCACCATATTTAGTGATAAATCCAAAACCATGTTGAAAAGAAAAAAAAAATCACTAAGCTACAAAATGATAAAGCAATGATATACAATAATTAAGTGCAATTTCCTAACATGTATTCATTATATACAAATGAGAATGCAATATATATACAATAAAGTGAAATAATATACTATCATGATTGCATGATGCAATATATATACAAATGCAATGCGGGATGAAAATGCCCTACCTACACTAATCCATGTTAGTTTTAGGAAGTCAAGTCTCTTCTCGTTGATGGGGATTGAGAAGGGATCCACTAATAGGTAGTGGGTGTCTCCTTCCCTCTAGTGTGGATAAGTAGTATGAATCATTGACCTACTTCTCTTCAATTCTATAGGGGCCTAGCCAAAATTTTCCAAACTCCTTTCATGTATTAGGCTGGCCTTTCCTTCTATCCCACTCTAAGACCAATTATCCTTGTTTTTAATCCCCTCCTTTGAGATCAACTGGTATATTGCTTCGAGGGAGGGGGTGGGATTCCATTTCAAGAACATCTTCTTGGCTCGTTCTAATCAACAATTATTTATCACCCTTCTTCAATATTGTGATAGAGCCAACTACCTTGTTTTTGTACCTGTCTAGTTGTTGTTGATAATATTCCCTTTTAGGACCCACTACATCATTAGTATCGTCTTCTTGATCAGAATGGAGGTCATTTGGGAAAAATTCTGGAGGAGAGTACTTGGAATTCTCAGGGAAATCCTCTAAGGGATCCTCAATATTAGGGTCAAGGTCAATTCCTTCAACATGATTCCTTGCCATTGGTAGGTTGGGTAGATGGGAATAGGTTTCATCATCCATGGGTATAGTACCATAATTCAAATCCATCTGTAAGTTACCACCCAAGATTGCAACAAAATTTCTAGATAGGAGCATTCCCCAAACATCTAGGACATGTGTGACCACAATATTCATTAGAAAGACTATCTCAGTATATTGATCAAGGAAAACCTTTAAATTTTCTATCACACCATATGTGGGAATAGCCTTAGATTCAATCCCATGGAAATTTCTATAAGGCCTTGTGATTTCCAAACCTAATTTTCTCATTACTTTCAAGGCCATAACATTTGAACCTGCCCCTGAATCAAGCATATAGTTGTTCAAATTCTTATTTTTCATTTGCAAGGAAATATAAAAATGTGGGTGATCATCATAGTGTGGTCTAAAATTATTAGCTTGCAGCATCATTGGAGGGACTTGAGGTTCCCCTTGTACTCTAAATAATTTTTCAACTTCACTTCTCATCAAATAAATATTAATTATTTCTGTTAGAGGTCAAGGAACATTTTTCTTTTCTAGGATGTCATTTATGTCAATATTCAAGTCTATATTATTAGTCCTTGGAAAAGTGGAACTAGGGGGGACATTATCTGTAGATGGTAGATGAGGCCTTGGTCAAGGGAATCTAGGGTCACTTGGCAGAGCTAGGGGCTCATTTATTTGTCTAGTATACACTTGTAATTCTTTCTTCCTAAGCTTATCCCTTGATTGCTCGTCCCGTTTTTTGATGATGACCATCCTATCCCTCATGGTTTCTTCTCTCTTGCCCTCCTCAAGTTGTTCTACTGTGATATTGAAGCACTCTTTTGGAGATATGGAAAATATAGACTTTATGGTATCAAAAACATTCATATGATAAGGTTCCCCATTACTCCTTGGGCATTCATGTTCCCAATATGAATCCCCACAAGGTAGAAACCAAGGATTTTCTTCTTTACTTATAATGTTTGAAATATATAGAGTGTTGGGAACCCTTCATTCATTCAGGGCCCTTGGTTTCCGTGCTTATATTGATATATGAGGTTCATCCCTAAAAGGAGGCTTGATGTCTTGTTGTTGCACCCTCTCCAAATTAGTGATCTTTTTCATCACGAGGGTTTTAATTTTAGCGAGGTCATTTATTGCTTCTTCAATCCTTTGTTCCCATGGAGCACTAATATATTGAGTGGGCTAAACATTGTGTAATGATCTTGGTTTATTTTTAGCCTTGGATCTCAGGGCATAGAAAGTTTATACCTTACATGATGAAATATTAGCCTCATTTTCTGCAACCATTTCTTGGGCCGCCTCAAGGGTCTTTGGAGTCGTGTCCCTGACCATGAAGCCAAAATGTCCTAGTAAGGCATTAATATAAAGGAAAAGGAGATGATATTTTCCAGGGTGAAGGTTGTTAGGTATTTGTTGGATCAACTTTTCAAACTAGACATCAAACTTTTTGAAAGTTTCATTATCTATATTTTGTATTTCAGTAAGTCACAACAACAACAAAAAGTTAGGATCTTTCTTAGCACCCCATCTTTTTATAAATCTGTCTTCAAATTGGTCCCAGGTCTTAATAATTTTTCTAGGGAGACGATTGTACAACCTCCTAACATCACCAGTGAAATTGGATGAGAAGAGTTTCATCACCACATCTTCAACATCATCACTCAAAAGATTAAGTTGGAAAATGTTCAGAAGTTATCCAAATGCTCTTCAAGAGTAGTCACATCATTACCAGAAAACTTGGGAAACCACTTTTCAAAATTTGGAGGCATTTTTTGAGCGTATCACAAGATATAAAAAATTTATAAAGGCTTAAAGATATTGGATACCCGTTTCTTTTGAGCCATTGGATGCAAATTAAGGTTTTCATTGAACAAGGATTTGATTATAGGTGACTTTTGAGTAACCCTTCTCTTGTAGGTCTTAGGAGGGTTAGTGTACCTCCTTGAGATTTGTGGAGTTGTTATATGGTACTTTTAGGATCATCAAAGGAAGTGATGGAATATCCCTCAATGGAGTCACTAGGTAAACTTGTAAGGCAAGGGCTTTGAGATAAGTTTACCAAAGAGATGTTGTAGGTAGAAAGACTCAATCCTCCCTAGCAATGACACCAAAATGTTATCGTAGGAATCGTACTTGTGAAAATGTCACCATAGGGAGGCTTCCTTGGTGACCTCAAGTGATCATATAGGAACTTTAATATCTAAGCCTACTACCCCCTATATTGATCATCAGTTATTTGGTATAGGTCTAGGAAGGAGAAAGAGATTGTAAGGTGATTGTTGTACCTTCTTAGAACAAGAAACAATTTGCAGCAATATACGATTACCAAGCTAAAGCATGCAACAATGAACTCTCTAAACACTAGACAAGTTAAATTTCACTTGGTTGTTGCAAATCACAACATTAAACCGGTCTTATGAAAACAATAATTATTTTGCAACAACAACAAGATAAAGTTCTAAAAATGCACCAATTTAGCATGAAAAGTAAGACTTCATCAAGCATAAAGTTATCCAATTTATAGAGAAAATTTATGAACAAGTTAAGCCACCTTTATATTAGTGTATGCAACAAATAAATTTATTTTTATATGCATGTAGCATGTATTTATATGATATTGGATACATTGGGGAATAATTATATTAGTGTATGCAACAAATAAATTTATTTTTATATGCATGTAGCATGTATTTATATGATATTGGAGACATTGGGGAATAATTTATATAATTATTAGTAATATAATAAAGTTATTTTGAGATCTAGTTTATGCATGATAGGATTGTCATAGAGGTGAAATTTATTGCAAAAGAAACCTAAATTCATAAAATTTATACATAAATTAAGTTCAACAATAGTAATCTAAATTTAATCTTATTTAAATATATTGAGTCCATATGAACCATGATTAGTTATAGTCAATTAAAGTCAGACATGTTCCAACGATGTCAAATACTGTAAAGTAAAGTCTACCATGGCTAGTTAAAATCAAGTAAGTGTAAATAAAGTCAATCAAGGTCAACTATAGTCAATCATGGTAACAAAAAATTCTACAAAAGTTAATCAAAGTCCAATTACATCAATTTTATTCAAGTGCTCTCAATTAAAGTAAAAAATAGTGAAATGCAACCAACCACTTTGAAATATAGTCAAACAAAATAAACCATAGCCAAACCTATAGTTTACCATAATTAACCGTTAAGAATCATAATCAACTATAGTCAACCATATTCAATCAAGGTTAACTTTAATAAAACATATTTAACAATGGTCAACCATCTTAACATGTTATACTATAGTTAATGATAAAAAATCATTATTAGCTATAATCAAACCAAAATGAACATGGTAAACCATTGTCAACAATATTTAACCATTGTAATCCATGGTCAACATGATTAACCATAGGCAACTAGAATCAACCATAGCAATCCATAGTCAATAGGGTCAACAAGGTCAACTATAATGAACCTAATCAACCATGGAAAACAACATTAATGATAGCTAACCATACTTAACAATAGTAAACTATCATTAATCATCATCAACCTTAGTCAATATTGTCTCCCTTCAATGGATGACTATGGTTGACCATGATTAACCAAAGGAAACCATCATCCACCATAGTTATCCATGGAAAACCATAGTAAACTATCATT
>JZKD02S0359893.1:147655-183195 GCA_000966675.3 Picea glauca | reverse complement strand
AAAATAACTCATTATCATTCATTTCATATTTAACGAACATACTGTTAAACAATTGTCAAATTGACATATCAAATCTTGATAAAAAAAAATTAAAAAATAGTCATTGGAAAGATAATAAAATTATTTACAAGTTTTGTTTTTACTGTAAAGTGAAATTCTAAATAAAAAAAATACTTTTGTATGCCATAAGTTGAAGAACTTGTGAAAATACAGTTTTTTTTGTCATAAAACAAGCAAAAGTGTTACCCAGCTTCATGATTTTACCCACCAATATCTTGAATTGCTTTGTAAAAAAATTGTTTTGATGTTAATATGAATGCTATGCTAAGTTTGTGACTGCATCTTACGTTGGAGTAGTGCCACGACTGTCTAGGGGGGCCACCAATGGTCTAGGTAGCTTGTTTATATTGTTGTACATTTACATTTCCACATCTAACTCTCATTTCAGGTTGCTTGTTGAAGTTGTGTTACTGTGTATATCTCTTTATATAATTTGTAGGTTGCTCCCTAAAGTTGTATATTATTACAGGGTACTCACAACTGTCCGTATTTAATTTTTAATACTCCACCATCTAACATATTTTCATGCAGGTTGTGTTTTATTAGTGGATATATGTTCATAGCTATATAAATGTGAAATCATAGCTTTCTTTCCATGTTTCATGAACTATAGATTACTTCACATATTGTTTATTTAGGCAGTGTCTTTAACAGCTACATCTACTTTATTAAGTTGCAAAGGTTGATAACTTCTTGTAAATTTACATAAATTGTTAACTTTATTTCCAACACTAGAGTGATAGGATAGGAGTTGATTTCAAATCTCTTTGCACAAGGTTTATAGACTGTATTAATTCCAAGAATATACATTGACATCTTCATAATGGCGAAGCTCTCCATAGATTGTCTTATTCATACTCTGCATTTCTCTGTAGAAGTTAGCATAGAATTTATTCCATGTGAATTATCAATAGTGATTAGATTCCATCGTGACATAATTCACCACCGTAGACATAACCATTACATTTGAATATTGTCACACCACTCTTTGCTTTCAGTTAGGAAGATTTGTGTAAGGATAAGGTTTATTTCCTGTAAGATAAGAGTAATTGTGAGTTTTTGAAGATATGCTTTAAGAATAGAGTTCACTTTGAAGAATTGATTTTGAAGGATTGCTTGCTTATTCAAAGATTACTTGTCATTCAAAGAGTTGCTTTCTTAGATTAATTGTTCATAGTTATAGATTGCTTTTGAAGAGTTGTTCACTTATATTAATAAGCTCATTGTTTTAAAGATTGCTATGTACATCTAAAATAAAGTATAATGTTCAGATGGATTTTAGCTTGTTTAGAGTCTTTTAAATCATCTTTTAAAATAGAACTGTAGATTGAAATAGAGTGTTTATCCTTAGGGTAAACCATTCTCTTGGCGAGTTAATCTTTCCATCTAACTCGCCAAGAGAATGTTTTACCCTAAGGATAATTGGAAGAACAGGTGGTTTGGCCTGTGAGCGACTCTCTCCAGGTGAGAGAGTGCGCAGAGGAAGGAGAGAACTCCTAGAAGGAACCCTGTAGCTTCCACAGAGCTCGGAGACTTCCGGTCCAATCTGTTGTTGTAACCCAAGGCAAGGGAGGTTAGCAGCTGAAGGACTGTCTAGGTGACAGAGAAGGTGTATACTCTTGGGGTGGAACAGGCATGTGGGGAAGGAGAGTCTATGGACAGTGAGCATGAGTGGTTCCTTGGAGAGAATCTCTTCCTTGTGACTGTGTGTTTTCCCTGTAACCTCAGCCTAGCCTAGGATTCCTTGTCTTGGGGTGGAGCTTAGTCCCAGCTCGGGGGTGACCCACTGTTAAGCTGATGAGCAGTGCGGTCTAAGGCTGGGAGGTTCGTGGAAGGCCTGCACTTGGTTGGTGGAATCTACCACTGTTCAAAGATAAGTACCAAATGATGCTTTAATTATGTTTCTGTATCTCTGTGTATTATAATCATCATGCATTCTGTTGTGTATATGAATTGATGTTAAATAGTATTGATTGTTGATTATGGCAATAAATCGTATGATTACTCTGTGTTGAATGTGTTTAACTTGTTTTGAATGCATGTGATTAATTGTGAGTGAGAATGTTAGTATTGCAAAATAGTAAAGCAAGCTAGATTGAACATCTTACCTAGTTGTAAAGTAGTAAATCAAGCTAGAGCGGACAACTTCTGTGTCAAGCGACCATCCTTCTTACTCTTTTTCTATTGATGTGAAGGATATTTCTATGCCAACAAAATCTACTTTTACTAGATATTTAATGGGTCCAACTTATTGTGGGACTGGAATCGAAACTAGATCTGGAACAAGAAGTAATGCAGCGGGCTATTTCACTATTGGAAAATTTTGAGTTAACCCTACATTAGTTGTATCAATTATTGTCAATCTATTTAGTATGGTAGGAGTACCACCATTAATCATATTCTTTTCTAACCCTATATTGGCTAGAAGGCCGAAGGGCCTCACAGAAGATCATCTCCGAGAGGGGCCTAGAATGGCTATACACTAAAAAAAAATGATCATTTTAAGCATTTTCAGACTACGTTGTTGTGCGCTTAAAATTGGGAGTGTTGTCCATATTTTTTTGACGTTTTACTCTAGGCGTCATGAGAATTAACACAATTGGCGTCATTGATGGAGATTTTTAAAATGGGATACCTTAGTCTAAAACGTTGCAAGGCTTTTCATATATATTAAAAAAGTAGAGTGTGGAACAATTTTCAATTATAAGCCTCTGATCACTCCTATTTCAAATTTTGGTTCACATTGGATTTAATTCATCACTTTTATATACTTAAAGTTTGGGTTTTATTGCTCTTCCAATGGAATCTATATCATTACTTTGTCAGAAAAAACGAGTGCATACATTTTCAAAATAGGAAACGATGAGCTTAGGTAGGTCAGATATGGACGTCCATGATGAACTTTGACCCTGCAAGTGACTCCCATGAATTTATGAGCAGAATAACCCTGTTGTTTAGGTCCACCTTTCCCTAGCTCAACAAACCTTCCACGCCCTCCACATCCCCATTGTAGGCCAAAAACAACATTTGCATGGTGGCATCCAGTTGCTCCGAAGTTAATCCTAAAGTCTGTTTTCACAATTCAGTTGGGCTCTAAAGAGCAAGTTTCCTTCCATAGCTGAACTTCTTTTCATTGTTTCTCAACGAATACAACGAGCATTGGCTAGTATTATGGAATTTATGTGCATTCTTTAGTTAATTGTGTCTTGCATTTTTTTGTTAATCGTGTCTCCACTTGGTTACGATAGATGATGCTTTTTCATGCATATAGTTATGGTTATAGTTTAATCGTTTTAAGTTTTGGTCTTTTTTAGGAGATATTTTATATTTACTTTTACTAGTAACTCGAAAAGAACTTGTTGGATCTGCAGATTTAAGTGGCTAATATTATATAATCAAAGTGTGCTAAGGTTTTTTCAACATGTTGAATCCATTTGTAAATTTAACATCAAAGTGTGCTAAGGTTTCCTTCCATAGCTGAACTTCTTCCCATTGTTTCTCAACTAATACAACGAGAATTGGCTAGTATTATGGAATTTATGTGCATCTGCATTCTTTGGTTAATTGTTTCTCCACTTGGTTACGATAGATGATGTTTTTCCATGCACATAGTTATGGTTATAGTTTAATTGTTTTAAGTTTTGGTCTTTTTTAGGAGATATTTTATATTTACTTTTACTAATAATTAGGAGAGAACTTGTTGGATCTGCAGATTTAAGTTGCTAAGTGCTAAGTTTTTTTCAATATGTTGAATCTATGTAAATTTAAAAATGTAATTTAAACAACAAAATATTGAGATTTTGTCCAAATTTATGTTGTCCAATTCCAACTAAAAAAAACCAAAATTTAGAATAGTTAGACAACACCCAGAGTTATGTGTGTTTCAACTACTAACTTGCAAAACATCATAAACTCATACTAATTCAAAGTTCTCATTCAGTTATGAGGCGAAATTCCTATTAAAACAAGAGCTTTCATCTCTCACTAATTCAAGGTTCTCATTCAGTTAGTTATGAGACAAAATTCCTATTACCAATTATTTCTCATTCAATTATTGGGCAAAATTCTTATTAAAACCATAGCTTCTTGATTTAAAGCTAAGTACATTCATTCTACGAATCAGGATCCCCTACCATATAACCTTCTTACATTATTTCATAATTATTTATAATTGGAAATGCATAGTCTTGTTCATAATTATTTATAATTGGAAATTTAGAATAGATGATGAAATTTTAATTATTTAATTAAAATATTTACCAATATATGTTTCTATATGTTTAATTAAAATATTTACCAATAAAAATTTGGATATCCAGTGTATCTGGAATCAAACCGATATCCACTGTATCTGAAATCAAACAAAGATTTGGAGGAGAATGTATCTGAAATCAAACCAATAACAACAGAATCCAGTGTGAAGACAAACATTCATGACTTTAACCTGAAACTCGTGAAATTTTGTAATAGGATACGCTGATTACCTGCAATAAATAATAAAAATTTATTTCCAAACAAATTCTTGGAAAAATGAATACATGTCCGTAATTTTTAACCTACTTATATATGTGCAGTTATATCAAAGGTTTACCTGCTGATCAAAACAGTAAAAATTGTTTTTTTTTTAATTGTAATTTTATGTATGTATTATTAGAGATAATGTTTTCATTAATGCAGTGTGTTGAGTTTAGAGATTGATTTGAAATTTGTTGGTGGTTGTTGAAAGATTGTCTCAACCTTTATTTCATTGTTTGGGATTACTTAGATCTGATTGCAATTGTAGATATCTATTGTATCTTGATCTGTATGTAATAATAAAATATTGAGTGAACTCTTTGTTGGAATTGTGATAACAATTAATTATGGTTATAATACAAATTTACATATGGTAAATGTTTGATATCCTTTACACACAGTGAGGATTTTACCACTTAAATCTCTTGTGTTAATGGTGTTATGTTATATGGTTGTGAAGTTTGGGAATGCAACATCTCTATAAAACCATGGACAAAGATAGAACAAATATTTAAGTGTTTTATAACTTATAATCTCAAAAGTAAAGTAAACATCTTATTTCATCTTGATAGAAGAAAATATTTCCCCCATTGACAACACTACTGTGACTAGGTACCTAATGTACAAGAACAAGATAAACAACATCCAAGACAAGAGACTTCCTAAAATTGCTTCAAACTCTAACCACCTATGGCTCAAGCTAAGGTGACATAAAGTTGTCAAGTCTTGGCTAGATCATTGGCTAATAAAAGAAGATGTCATTATGATGACTAGAAACATTATTAAAAATATTTTTACATTTAAATTTAAGAAGAAATTGTGGTATGATAAAATATTAGAGAATAAAAAAAAATTAAGATACTATAATGACGTGATCAACCCTAATTTACAATATCAAAAATATCTCTTTGTTTTGACTAGTATGAAAAAGAAAATCAACATTGCTAAAATAAGAATAAACTTTAAGGAGCTCCATAGTAAATAGGGCATTCTGCAATTTCTAAATGAGTAGAAAGAATTTGTTATCTCTATAACACTAAAAAGATTAAATATAAAAACACATTGTGTCTCGGAATATCCTCTATACTCTAAATAATTTACTCTCCATCTATTTGTCTAAACCACCTCTAAAATTAAATGATTTAAAAAACATGTTACAAATGTCTCTACAAGTGTAAATCACCTTTTACAAGTATATATCCATTCAAGGTAAAGAGGTGCATAAAATTTGTGTCAAGCCTACATCAGTAGTGTGCGTTGTCATTTTCCATAGGGCATTGTTGTAGTGACAAAGGCATAGATACAAATATTCTATATTTATAATATTAGTTTCATACCATGTCATATATTATTAGAAATAGAAATATTGGTAAATTTTATTAATTATTAAAATCCTAATTAAAATATTTTGGTATTATTTTTTTTAAAATATTTATATTTTTAAATATTTTATATAGTTTAAAAAAAAATGATTTTTTTTTTAGAAAAATACTTTGATACTATAGAATTTGGGTGAATTATTTTTAAAAAATGGAAATTGGATTAATTATTTAAAAAATGAATTATTTTAGAAAAAAATAAAAAAATGAATGAATTATTTTTAAAAAAATGAGTGTTGGTGATTTTTTTTTTTTAAAAAAACAAAAAAAAATGCTCATAAGGAAAATTAACCCCGAAAATTTTCCCTACATTTTAATAATTTACATGGTGCATTATATTTGTGTCTTATTAACATCCTTTTAAAAGACTACTACATTGTTTTTGTTTTTTTTGTTTTTTTTGTTTTTTTGTGTTAGGGGCATTTAAGCCTTAAAAATCACCTCATGTGGTTGAGATGCCATGACCTAGGGGCATCTAAGCTGTCAAAATCACCCAGGTTCGTGGCATTTAAGTCATCAAAATCACCTGTAAATTATTACTGAGCATACATTGTGTTAGTGTTTTGTATGTATAGTTATTACTTATTTTAGCTTCCTATTGCATCAAACATGCATTGTCTTAGAATAGTTTGTATTGTGTATATTTTACAACATAACAATTATGAGAGAAAATCATGTATATGACATTACATAAAAAAATATCTACATATATAAGAAAATGAAATGAATTTGACATCACAAGTTGATTGAAGTAGTAAAAAATGTGAATTTTGTATATAAAATTGCATAAAAACTTTGTATACAACATTGCCTAAAAAATATTCAATACATATAAAGAAATGAAATGAATTTGACACTAAAAGTTGAGTTGATTGAACAAAGTTGACAAAAATATTGTGAATAACATCCTCATATTATAACCTTCTTCATCTTAACTTTAAAAATATAATAAAAAAATACACATTCTCAAATTTAAAAAAAATAATAATAAGCAAATATTACAAAAAAACATATAGGGTAAAAATTTGTTAACGCCCTTTCATTCCTCCAAAATAATTATTTTAGTCATTAGTCATCTTTGTTCCTTAACATAGTTAAGGACTAGATGAGAACTCTCGAGTGTTCTTTATGGGTAGGCATTTAGTGGTTGTTTTAACTTTAATTTTCAAAAGTGGTATATTGGCAGTAAATTTTTGAGGGATTACGATTATCACCCTTTTGCAACCATTGCAATAATAATTTTGTAATATTTTTAATGAAAAAATCAAAATCAACTTTTACATAGAAAAGTGGCATTAAGGTATCGTTGTAATCAAAAATTTTAAATCAATTTTTAAATTGAAAAGTCATGTAGTTTTTTGGTATCTTAATTGTTAAAATTAATTTTTAAATCAAGAAAAATAAGTAAAAAAGAAAAAGAGAAATAGAAATATAAAGAGAAAATAAATAAAAATGAGAAGGAAAAAATATATATAACGAAAATAAGTTTATATAAGAGGAAAAAAAAAACATATTTTTTTATAATTTTCCTTAAAATACACTTTAAACTTTTAAAACATATTTAAAAAAATAATTAAAAAATAAAAAATTAAATTAAATAAATAAAATGATCCGCTGATTGACCTATGTAGTGGCATTTTTATTTTACAATCTGTTTATTCTATACAAATAATAAGAATGGTTGTATTTACAAACCTTGTTATGTGCAATTTCATTATAACTTAAGTATTAATATAATTTTGTATGGAGGGTTTTAATTGGCAAGCATATTGGTCAAAAAGGTCTTGCTCGATACCCAATCATTTTTTCTTACTTGGTTGAAAGAACATGGATTTACTCATGATTAAGGAAATTATAGGAGAATCTTTAGGATAAGAAAATGTAATGATAAAGATAATAAAACCATTCTAAAAAGTATCATCATTTTTTCATAATTGGTTGAAAGAACATGGATTTATTCATAATTATAGGAGAACGAAATTATAGGAGAACCTTTAGAATAAGAAAATGTAATGATAAAGATAAGAATTATTGGTGAGCATGAAATGAGAAAATGTTAAAAGTTATGATGGTGAATATTACACTAAGGATATAAATGTGACATGATAAATCTAACCATTATCACATGTTCTTGAAAAGTGAGGATAATGTTATGAGAACATGAGTGGGGACTGAAATCTTTTAACTTGACTTGAGTGTGCATGCATATACGTATATGAAGAATCAAAATTAGGGTATGAGGGTTCATGTATAATGGTGAAGAATAAAGAGTTAGTATTTTGTAGGAAAGGTAAAGACAATTGTATTTGTATATCAGTCTATTCAAATTATATTGGAGAGTATAATTTCTTATTCATATATATTATGATGTAAAAAATGCTCATAGAGATATAGAAGTGAGCATTGGATACATCATCCGCACAATACACAATTACTACTTCGTGGAATTAATCATTAAATCAAAAGGGTTACTCAAAAACTATATAAAGTGGGTTTTTATTCAATTTTGCAACTTAATGGTTTGAATTTTGCATGACATGCATGGTTGTTGCTTTGATAGTTGTGTAAGTACACCCAACATGAAATACCAACCAAATTTGGGGCATTAAAGGAAGATAAGTGACCTTTGACACTCTTAAACTCGGGTACAAACATATTTTGAGCTCTACCACCATTGAAGACTGATCCTTTAGTAGCTCTATGCCTTTTTACGCATGGGGAACTACAATTCAAATTTTCTCCATTCACACTTAAAATTATTTTTATGATAGATTGAAGACAATCTATAAAGAGGAGCCAAGGACTAGTAATTGGAAGAGTAATATTTGAGTAATATTATGATATTGAGATGAACAGCAAACCCCTTTTGCTTGAGCATTTATCTTATCAATCCATGCATTCATGTTTGACTTCAATTGACACAAATGTACTTATTCATTTGATAGAAAGAGAGACCATTTTGAGAGCAAAACAACCCTCCCAAGGAGAGTGTGAGAACTTAGCAACCTCAAGAATTATTCCCAGGTGTATCAAGTCCCAAGGCTTCTTCATTGGTAATATAAATAGTATCATTGCTTCCTTATCTCTTGTTTGTTAAGTTTGTATTTTTTTGCATGTTTTGTTCTTTATTTTTCACTTGCAATCTTACTCTTTAGATGGATCACTCCACCAATATTTTTTTGTCTATAGTGTGTCATCCTTCTCTATAGAATAAGGTGTTTCTATTCACTCTTGTGAGGAAAATCATACAATAATATACATTGAATATTATGCATGATTAAGTGTAATAAGATGGATATTTTTTGATAAACGATTAATCTCTAGAAAGAGATAGTAACATTTTGGACTATAGATAGTTTATGCAGTGTGAAGTAAAAACATGGGAATTTCTTATCATGAACTTATCATTAAAGTAGGAAGTGACTGGAGGACCATACAAAAGGGTACAAGAGGCCTAATCACTATTCAAAGTGATTCTTATGAAAAAAAAAGACTCCAGATAAAATTTGTGAACCAAGATGATTGGATTTGAAACATGCTATAGGAAAAAAAAAATTGAATTGGCCTTCATAATGATAGATAATGTAATTTATTTCAGGTTTTTCCATGATTCATAAATTGAATGATTGCAAGGAAAATTGAAAAAGGAAGTAGAAATATATAGTACATATGATGTCATCTATATATTAATAGTTGAGAAAAAAAATATCTCCTTTGGAAAGACTCAAGGTGTTGCTTACCTTAAACTTATATATATTACACCTTAGGATTACTAATGAAACAATTTTGATTACATAAGTGAGTGGGATGGTATTTAGTAAAATTTTGGTGCATCTAGTTAATTTCAATTGATGAGTACATCACCCATGTTTCTTACATGAAGAATAGTTAAGCATATCAATGGTACCTTGCCTATGCTAAAGTGAGTTTAAGACAAAATGATTAAAGATCCTATATACCATTGGCATTAGACATACTATGAAAAATCAAAATTAAGGATATCATTGATGAAATTCTTCAAACCTCTTAATCATTTCCAATCCCAATCCCAAGAATTTGTAAACCAAATTGGTATTTGTTAGCCCAAAGTTTTCATGATATTGTGAATTATTTGGTTTTTTATTCATTTGTGACTTAATGAATGTGACACTTATTACTTATAGCAGTTTGTCGAGCGATTTATATGCTAATGAATTCGATGTAAAATTGTGAACTTGGGGCTCGTAAGCTTCGAGGTGCAAGCACAATATATGCAGGATGAAAGCAATTTAACCTAATCTAATGATTGGAAAAGAAATACACGACTGAACTTGAATTGCATGAAATAAACGAAAGCATGAAATTGCATAAATTACACCTGATTGAGGAAGCATGAAATTGAATTGCATGACATAAACGAAAGCACGAAATTGCATAAATTAAACTTGATTGAGAAAGCATGAAATTGAATTGCATGACATAAACGAGAGAGTGAAATTACATAAATTAAACCTGATTGAGAAAGCATTAGATTAGACAAAGGAAATATCATATATAACGTAAATAACAAATGACAAACATATGTGAGCTCACATAAAATCTATATTAACAACTCAAAACAAGAAATCTATTATGCAGAAATCAATTTAAAACATGAACTCTATTACAACATGATGAAATCCATGACTAACTCATTATCTCAAGAGCAAAGACTAACTATGTTATTCTTCACTTTCTCTCTTCCTCTCCTCCTCTCCTCCTCTCCTCCTCTAAAATGAGGAGAGGCCCTCTTATTTATACATGAGTACTTTGAAAAGAAGATAAGAAACTCATAATTACAATTCCACTTTTCTCTCAACCAATTTTCTATAATTACACAATACTTATCCCGCCAAACCCTCTCCACTTTTCTCTCAACCAATTTTCTATAATTATAAAATACTTATCCCTTCAAATCCTCTCCACTTTTCTCTCAACCAATTTGCTATAATTACAAAATACTTATCCCACTTTTCTCTCGCAAATTCTCTCATGATATTCCTCCTTGAAATTAGCTTGAATTATCTCCTTCAAATTGTGAAAAGATGGAGAAAGCATTCAAGAAACTTTTGAATACTCCTTGGTTGAAAGCTTCAAATATCCCTACATTACAAAGCTCACACAAATATTTGAGATATATATGAAAAATATATTGATTTCTAATATTTAATCACAAATTCTCTTTTAATACTAAAATAATTTATTTGGAAAATAATAAGGCTAAACCCATATTTAATTATGAATGGTATTAATGAATGGTTTATGGAGTGGTAGAATATGGATAAATGTGAAGAATGTTGAAAGGAAAAGAGGATGAAAATGCGACAATTCTGAGACTCAACACAATTCATGGACTATGTCTAGTAGTTATGAATGTGAAAATTTTGTTAAGAAATATTACCTTCATCTTAAATGATCCCAATCTCATCATAAAAAAGTTGGGAGTAGAACTTGATGTTGGTGTAAGGGGTGTTGAAATCTTGTAACTGCGAAGAATGTTCTAATTATAATTAAGTTATTTTCTTATAGATCAAATCCCCTTTTGTGGATTGATCATGTCGGGCTTTATATAAGACCAAATCCCCTTTTGTGGATTGGTCAAACCATGGTTATATGGTGTTTTTGTAAATTCGGCCCCTAGGGCTAATTAAAGTGGTTTTAACCACTAATTGAAGAAGTCGGCCCAACCTAGTGAAGAGACACAACCCTAGCGCCTTCCAGCTAGTATAAATAAGAGAGGATGATGCCTCATTCTCTCACTCACTCAAGTCACTCATCTAGTGCACAAGTTTTGAAGGTAGTTGCAGTTAGTAGAAGGAGAAGAGAGAGGCACGTGCTTAATCTTGGATATTCTTGGTGGTTTGGTATTTTACCTTGGCAATGTATTGGAAATCTATATTAAGGAAGTTTTTGTTGGGTTTTCTCCCCCATGAGGATTTCCAAGGATAAAATGTTGTGTACCTTGTGATTGTGTTTCTCTCAGTGATCCTACTTATGCTATTATTGTCTATTAAATTGAAAAGAACTTAATAGCATCTCAAAATTTACCATGATATGAGAGCTAAACTAAGTAGAGCACCTTTCACTGGGTAACCAAAAACATCACTATTGTCGTACAAGAAAATTGTGGCTTTTGCTGGAAGGGAATTTTGGCCTAAAAACCATCTAGGGAAGTGTTCCCTAGCCTAGTGAACTCATTAGCAGCTTGAGCACACCTTTTCAGTGGACAGAGCCTCTGGAAGGTCAAACCCTAGTTTTGATTGATACCAAAATACGAGAAAACTGGAAAAATCAGAACCACTACCAAAAGTACCAGTCTAGATTTCTTCAGGTCAAGTTTCAAGGGGCAAAACTTGAAATTTTTAAAATCTAACAGCACCAGCAAACTTGCCTCAGCCCAACACATCTAGTCCCTGGATCAGAATTCCAAAATTTGAAATTTTAAAAAATAGGGTTTCCTCATAAAACTCTAAGTTGCAGTTGCATAATCAACTGTAGTATCAGTTGCAGTTGTAGTTGCAGTGTCAGTTCCTTCATGGAAGTTGTAACACCAGTTGCATTTCTAGCACCAGCTGCAGTACTTACATGTGTTTAGAATGTATTATTATTCTAAAGGGTATTTGCAGGAGAAAGGATCTTATAATAGACCTAAAAGGATATCAGATCCAACACATTCAGAGGAATAATGAAACTCATGTTTGATTATCTTGATATGCATCTATTTTTTATGACATTATTTTGATCTAGGTTGAATGTTGAAGCTATGACCATCATACTAACCATTGGTCAAAATTAAAGTCAATGTATTAGATTGATTAAAGTTGAGATCATAGAGTTTATTCTCTAACCCAGCTTTATGTCAAGAAATCATATTATAATAGTACAGAGGACAGGTTGAAGAAATCACTTGTCATCTTGAGTGAAGGAGACTTGGAAGAAAATAAATAGGACTCCAAGTTACAGGTTTGATTGATTAAGTTGAACAAATCCAAATCTACACATGACAAGTTTGATAACTAACTCATTACAAGTAAATATTTTAGTTGAGATAGCAGTCTTTGAAAACTATTATATTTGGTAGCATGTGAGCATACTAAGATAAATGCTTATTGTAATCATTTACTAGATATAACTAGCATCTCCTCTAGGAGAAACTTCTTGTTTTTCCTTCAGGTTACCATGGAGGAATGAGTGATCACAACACTAGAAGAGTATTTCTCTCATTATTGTATTTCTTACTTTTAACCCTTTTTCCAGGTAGGTCACAAGTGATAGCTCTAAAGGAACTACTGTGGTGATTGTTCTTGCTTTTGTTTTATTATTATAAAGAGTATTATTCTTGGTTGTTGTTGTTCTTGTTTTGGGCAGGTCACAGGTGCCCTAAGAAAGCTATAGTGATGGTTGCAGAAGGAAACAGATTAGATGAGACATGAAGCATACTATGTACATGACTGTATACATTCATGTACCAAAGAAGATGAAGAAGAAGTTATTTTTGAGATACAAAGTATCTCATATGGAGATTGATTGTAATGAACAAAAGGCTCCAAAGATGACCAAACATTATAATAGAACTTACAGTAGACTTGGTCAATGAATAATGAATCCACCTTGACAGGAAGTAGAATTCATTTGAAGACTTACTTAGCCTTTCATATTAAGACTTGGTACTCAACACTAAGCATATCATGTAGAGATGATGAAGTCCTTGTAGACTCAAAAGAAAACAAGAATTAGAATGAGCATGGTCTCAAAGAGGATCATATGGGAAAAGGTGACATTTTCTAGAATTGGTAGATAGATGCCATGAGTTGAGAAGACTAGATCGTAGCTTCAAAGACCTCTAGGAGACATGAAATCTCCTGGGAATATTCCCTTGTTTCAATGACAGAGAAGGAAGCCAGTCAAAAGGATTGGGATATGGATTTTTCCTTAAGACAAGAAAGGAAGTCAGTGATGACTCAAGATTGATCTAACATATCAAGCATGTTGCAAATAACAGTATAAATATGTACAACCTTGATTTGTGTCTAGAGGATTCTCCCAGCAAGAGGGAGAAGACTATGATGAGACACTTACTCCAGTAATCAAAGAAATAGCTCCAGTGTTCATGAAGACAAATAGAACAACCATGATTCTAATAGAGTATGAGATTTAAGGGGAGTAATACCTATATTTGAGATTGAGTTATCTCCAGTGCAAGTTGGTGTAGCACATTAGTTGGGTCATGATGACATGACTACAATATCAGATAGAGTTACCTCCATGAAAGAAGAAGAGATATCTTCAGTATCAATTATTGAGCTACTCTCAGATGAAGTTGTTGGCATGATAGAATAGAGGAGCTACCCTTAGAGTTCAGCAGCTACAGTGAGAATAGAAAAAGTATTTATCAGCTTCAAAAATAGAAACTGCAAGTGAAAAATCCCGGTTATAGAAGGAAAAGTTACAGAGAAAGTAAAGAACATACTCTCAAACAGATAATTCTTTGTGGAAAGCACATAGAGCTAGCACATGATTGTTTAGATTGAGTTATAGTTTAACAAGTGTACCAGTTTGGTACAAAGTGATGTAAAAATTTGATTTGAAGTTGAAGATAGAAAGACTCATGTATGCATCTTGAAGTAAGCTCTATATGGATTGAAGTAAGCTCCTAGAGCTTGGTATGGAAAAATTGATAGTTTCTTGATGAGCTTGGGATTTACCAAGAGTAAATTTGATTCTAACCTTTATTTCAAGGTTATTAATGATGAGCCAGTTATATTGTTGTTGTATGGGGATGACTTATTCTTAACAGGAGAAGAAAAGATCATCACAGATTGTAAGAAGAAGCTCGCTGCAGAATTTGAGATGAAATACCTAGGCCTGATGCATTACTTCTTAGGTCTTGAAGTTTGTCAGAGCCCAGAGAAGATCTTCCTTAACCAATGAAAGTATGTAGTTGAAATACTGAAAAGATTTGACATGTTGGAATGTAAATCCATGAAAACAACCATGGAAACTAAGTTGAGGCTCCTGGTAGATACTTCATCAGAATTGGTTGATGCTACTCTATATAGACATATCATTGGATCATTGATGTATCTGACGAATACCAGGCCATATATATGTTTTGTTGTGAACACCCTGAGTCAGTATCTGGTAGAGCCCAAACATGTTCACCTTGTTGCTGCAAAACATGTGATGAGATACCTTAAGGGTACGTTGGACTTTGGTCTTTGTTACTCTGGAGATCATGACTTCAGACTGGTTGGTTATACTGAATCAGATTGGGATGGAAGTATTTTTTATAGAAATATGACTTTAGGATGTTGTTTCAGTTTAGGGGAAACCATGACTTCGTGGGAGAGAAGGAAGCAATCTAGTAATTCTCTCGGCATGGAAGAAGAGGAATACATTGCACCATCTTCAGCTAGTTGTGAAGCCATATGGCTTCAGAAGTTTTTGATAGGTCTATTCAATCTAGAGATGGAAGCCACTATGATTCTATGTGATAGCTAGAATTACATAAATATGATGGAGAACCCAGTGTTCCATGATAGGTCGAAGCACATAGAAATCTAGTATCACTACGTTTGTGATATGGTGGAGAGGAAAGATATAAAGATCCAATATGTTTTCACAGATGAGCAGGTTTCATATGTGTTGACCAATCTTCTGTCTCATGTGAAGTTTGAGCACTTTCGAGACAAGCTTGGTGTTGTCTGAAAGAACCTCCCTCGAAAGGGTGAGTGATGTTGATGATACTATGGTATAATGACCAACAACAGGTAGCTTAGTTGGGATTTTATATCCTAGGGGACTGATCATCTCTGGACAGATCCTGAAGGTCCGGTAAGGAAGGTATGTCAGAGTAAATGTGGATGTATATGTCAGTTGTGATCAGTAGTGGTATCTTTGTTAGCATTTTATATCATAGGGAATCTTATGATTCCTAGGCATATCCCAAAGGTCCAATAAGGACAGTCTGTTAGAGTACCATGTGATAGCTCCGTTAGGATTTTATATCCTAGGGAATCTTTTGATTCCTAGGTATATCTCGAAGGTCCAATAAGGATGATCTTTCAGAGTACCACAAAATGTTGTTGTTGCACCTGCCTCATTTTATTTCCATATGCTGATGATTTTTTTATCTCAACCTTGTGTTGATAATGTTGTTGTATCATCTTAGGGTTGTTGTTGATGTTGTATCAACTTAGCATTGTTGTTGATATTGTATCAGCCTCGTGTTGTTAATTTTGTTGTTCCAACCTCATGTTGTTGATTATTTTGTACCATCCTCATGGTTGGTGATATTGTTATTCTAGCTTCATGCTATTGATGCTGATACTTCAGCTTCATGTTGAAGATGATGATGATGATGCTACTTCAGCTTCATGTTGAAGATGATGATGATGATGATGATGCTACTTCAGCTTCATGCTGAAGATGATGATGATGATGATGATGCTACTTCAGCTTCATGCTGAAGATGATGATGATGATGCTACTTCAACTTCATCATGAAGATGATAATGATGATACTCCAGCTCCACGTTGTGAACGACAATGATGATGATACTCCAGCTCCATGTTGTGAATGATGATGATGATGATGATGATGATGACATTCCAGCTCCATGCTATGAATGATGATGTTATTGATGATGAGAAATTTTTTTGATGATTTATATATGTGTCAGTCAATGTTCCAGATGTTGATTATGTTGTTTCCCTCTCTCTCATGATGATGTTGTATTGGGTTGTGTCAATAGATTACCCTTCTTGTTAAGGGGGAGTGTTGAAATATTGTAACTGCAAAGAATATTCTAATTATAATTGAGGTATTTTCTTATAGATCAAATCCCATTTTGTGGATTGATCATGTCGGGCTTTGTATAAGACCAAATCCTATTTTTTGGATTGGTCAAACCATGGTTATATGGTGTTTTTTGTAAATTCATCCCCTAGGGCTAATCAAAGTAGTTTTAACTACTAGTTGAAGAAGTCAGCCCAGCCTGGTGAAGAGACACAACCCTAGTGCCTTCCAGCTAGTATAAATAAGAGAGGATGATGCCTCATTCTCTCACTCACTCAAGTCACTCATCTAGTGCGCAAGTTTTGAAGGTAGTTGTAGTTAGAAGAAAGAGAAGAGAGAGGAGCATTTTTGGTCTTAGATATTCTTGTTGGTTTGGTCTTTTATATTGGCATTGTATTGAAAATCTATATTAAGGAAGTTTTTGTTGGGTTTTCTCCCCCATGAGAGTTTCCTAGGATAAAATGTTGTGTACCTTGTGATTTTGTTTCTCTCAGTGATCCTACTTATGGTCTAGTAAATTGAAAAGAACTTAATAGCAACTCAAAATTTAACAAGGGGGTGCCTTGTTTGGTACTTGTAGAATTCATAAGAACATTGAATTAGTATATTCACCGGCAATACACATTTTGTTTATTTATATCCTAAAGATGCCAGATATCATGCAATGTTGTTAAAAAACTATGTTGCAACCAACAACTAGGCTAATGCAGCAAAATTTAGATTAACAATGACTGCTAGAGAGATGAAAAAGAGGTCGTTATTTTTTTCATGATTATGTTTTATAGTATTATATTTTAGACATTTCTCATGGTAATAAATTGATTCATTTTCAAATATCAGACGAAGGGCAATTAATGAATGAAATGATATGCATATTGGACCATAGTACTCGATAGCATTAGCATTTTTTGGTATAATTATTTAAGGTATAAAGGAATGTTTAAATTATCCTAGTTCCACTACTTAGGAATTTGCAACTGAGATACACCAACATTTTCCATACTTGTTTTAGAACTCCTTGAAAAGGTTTTGTTTTAATATGGGGTTTATGTAATGGCCCATTTTATTTGACTACCAAGATAGATTAGAATTTGTTGTTTGAGGGAATTTGTTTACAAATGACCTAGATATTTGACTAATATTGTGATAATGAAATATGAGATTTCTATTATCTAATTGAATTTCAAAAGGTGATAATTGAATGATTATTTATAAGTTGATATGATATCATAGATGAAGTAAATATGCATTGAACTGACGCAACTGACGACATTGATTTTTATGATTTAGATTATATGAAATGGAAACTTGAATACAACAAATTGTATATGTTATTAATGGTTTACCTCGAGTGAAAAAAAAAACATAGGAAAGCATTGATGTGGGATTGTGTCAACATGTTATTAGACTTCATATTTAGTTATGAAATAACAAATATTATTCTAAGACATTATAATTGATTTGAAATATGAAAATTACCGATGGATTGATTGTAGTGTGTGTATTTATAGGGAACAATTGTTTTGATCAATCTACACATGTATAATAGGTTTGTGTGGAGACATATTGAGTATCATAGGAGAGGTGGAGAAATGTCCATATTTCCACTAATTAGCACTCATTATGTGGCATAAACTAAAAATTTGTACAACACTTTTTCCTCTAAGGTTACACATTGCCTTGATATTAGGCTGCAGATTTGATCACTCACAAGGATTAGTTGAAAGGTGTGCAAAAAGGTGAAGACCTTATTCATCAACAACCATTAGTTTTTCAACAAAAATAAATGAATATGAGTTAAAATTGTCTCCAATGTTGCATCGTTTCCCCACAAAGAAAATTTGGGTACTTAAAAGATATGTGAATCATGGCACCCTTGAAAATGATGTAAGGTAAATCTAAAAGGGCATGAAATACATGGCACCCTTGAAAATGAAGATAAATAACAAAGGGCATAAGATACATGGAACCGTTGGTATCATTAATGAATTGGAAATTTGATAGTGAATTGGAAAGATAAATTGAAAAGTGTCAAAAGGGAACTATTACGACATGCGTTTTGTTTTAGGAGAAAACAATCTTATATTATATATTGTGTTAGAAAAGATAAATTTAATTAAAATATTGTTAGCCTAAGTAAATATACATTGATTAATTAGTATCTCATAATATGAAGAAGATCTAATTGAATAAAATACTAAAAGGGTGTCTATAGTTAAGAGAATGTGCATGAAATTAAATTAAGTTAATTATTAATTAGTGAAAAACAATTTCTAGTGCACCCTTAGATTATAGAGAATAAATGAGAGCTTGAGTAAAAGTAACGTGAAATAGTAAATAAGAGAAAAGTAACTACTCAATCACCTTTAAAATAGGAAGCCATGAAAAGATCAAGGGAACACTTAGGAGTAAAAATAAGAATGTTGGGAGACAATGAGTAAAATTCATTATTAATAATTTTTAAACATGTAATTACATATTGTGCAAATAAGTGACACGGGGAAGGGTGAATATTAAGACAATATATGATTAGAAAATATATAATTATGCATGGATTGAAGAAGTGGCATGAGCCACACATATGATAAAAGAGGGCTTGGGCTTGGAAGAAAACACTTAATGTACCATAAGGTTTGATGGTAGTCATAATATTGAAATGAATTTTAATTGATTATTGTTGAGTGTTTGGTCTATGAGATATTGTAGAAAAGTGGAGACATTTCTCAAGCTTGATGGCTTCAACCTTTAGTTATTACTAGCATGTGTTTTCTTCATACAACCCCATTGCGGCTTCAGATTTCTTGGAAGATTCTTGCTCATTACACTTTCCAATCACTACTAAGATTATTGCTTCAACATTTTCCTATTGATCTATGTCAAGATTGCAGTGTAAAAATATGATAGGTGCTTCAACAATGAAAAATTGATGTTTTGGGATGATGCAGTTCTATGTGTAGTTTATGTAAAAAACAAATATCCATTTCATGCTCTTGGAAATAAGATTCCTTATGAAATGTGGTATATTTGTATTCCTTCGATGAGACATCTTAGGATCTTTGGTTCCAGCTACTATGTTTTAATCCCTAGGGACTAAAGACACAAGTTTGATGCAAGGAGTTAGAAGTGAATCTTCTTGGGATATTCAAATTCGTGGGGTACTCAAATATGACCTAGGCATATAATCTTTATGATGAGCTAAACAAGAAATTTATTCTTTCAAAGATGTATTTTTTCTTGAATACTCCAAGAATGACAAGATTGTTGAGAAACATCTTGATCATTTGGATAAATTCACACATGTAAAGACATATTGTGAGTTGATGATGAGATTCCAAATCTTGAAGGTGGGATCCCTATCTTGGTTCAATCTATGGAATGTCCTTTTGAAGCACCATCTCCCCCTCATGAAAAAATTATAGCCATTTAATCAGAACCTAAAGTTCATTTGGATGGTGTGATTGAGAGGATTGAAAGGATGAACTTTGATGAGAATTGAGCACCATCTCAATCAACTGAGAAACTTGGAGAATATTAGAAAATTCCACCAAAGTGGCTCATAGAGACACTTGAAATTTTTCATCCTTATGAGGTCAGAAAGAAAGGAACCATAAATCCATCTAGACAAGATGGAGGTGACATAGATAATTAAAATTTAGGTGATGTAGAGGATATGGATATTTCATATAATTGTAAATTGAATTTACTTACTAACTTTGAACCGACTTCCTTTGAAGAAGTTGTTTCTAATGATGAGTAGAAAGAAGTCATTCAGAAGAAGTATGATGCCCTCATCAAAAATGGGAAGTGCAAGTTGGTGGACCCTCCATTCAAAGCCAAACCAATTGGTTGCAAGTGAATATTCAAAAACAAGTACAAATGAAATGGATAACATGACAAGAACAAAGCAAGGATCATGGAAAAAGGATTTGCATGAAAAATAAGGTATTAATTCTGAAGAGATCTTTTCCCCCACAACAAAATATTCTACCATTCATGCTCTATTTTACTTGGAAGCATAGAATCAATGGAAATCTCATGAAATGGATGTGAATACTACTTTCTTGAATGGAAACTGGAAAGAGAATGTGGACAAGAATAGAAAGTATGCATAAACACATCAAATACTTATATGGCCTGAAACGGGGACCCGAGCCTCATATGAAAAGATAACCAAGAATTTCCCGAAATTGAATTTCAAGCACTTTAATCTTAACGATGAACTTTGTTTGTCAAGAAAGTTTGAAAAAATGAGGTATATCTTGTAGTGTATGTAGATGATCTCTTGATAATAGGGAACAATGAAAGCTATATTGTATCCATAAAGAAAGAGTTGAAGAAAGGCTTTGAGATGACAGATTTGGGACATCTTCACTACTATTTGAGCATTGAAATGACCCAAAATCCAAAGTATATATTCATCTCCCAAAAGAAGTACATTGGAGAAATATTGAAAAAGTTTGGCATGGTTGAGTTTAACCCTCTCTCTACTCATAATCCTTGTGATTATGGTATTTTGTAAATAGTATTTAGAAGAAATATGAAGAGTCCTAGAGAAATACAAAGAGTCTTTCAAACCTCTTGAAATATGGAACCAAAGATGACTTTGTATTATATTTATGAATGTATCATGCTAATTCAAATCATCAATGTAGTTACTCATTCTCTACCCATACCTATAGTTTGACAATATATACAAACAACTTATATTATTGTAAATAGTATTTAGAAGAAATATGAAGAGTCATAGAGAAATACAAAGAGTCTTTCAAACCTCTTGAAATATGGAACCAAAAATGACTTTGTATTATATTTATGAATGTATCATGCTAATTCAAATCATCAATGTAGTTACTCATTCTCTACCCATACCTATAGTTTGACAATATATACAAACAACTTATATTAAAAATAAAAGACTAAATAAGATTTATATACTCCTTGTGTTAAAAATAAATCCAAAAAATAGAACAAAATTATAATACTTCTATTTTTTTTATTTTTATTTTGGTAATATTGCAGTCTACGACCCGGACACACTGAGAAAGGAAAAAGCATATTCAAGTTGGACAGCAGCTCATCTGCAATCCAAATTGTATAAAAATTGAAAGAAAGTTTAAATTCTAATTTGAATGGGTACTGTCGTATGTTGTGGAGCCAAAGGGCGGGGTTTCTTCACGTGGATGAGATGAACAATCCGTCAATAATGGCGACAATCCGTTTGTCTATTTAGTTGACGGCATTCATAATATATGAATCCCCGCGTAATGTAGTGCACCAATTTGCACACTGTTGTGAGATTTAGCGGCGTCGATATAATTCAACGTTCATATTTTACACTGTTTTCGAGCAATCCGTCAGTAATGGAGACAATTCGTTCGTCTCTTTAGTTGACGACATTCATAATATGAATCCCCACGTCACGTAGTTCACCAATTATTTTGAGATTTAGAGCCGTCGATATAATTGAACCTTCTTAAAGATTTTGTTTAAAATATGTTATAAGTGTTTATAGTATTTGTCTTTTTTTAACTTGAGATCTATAATATAATATGTTTAGATAGATTAAATCTCTTAAGGTGTTAATTTTTAGTTAAATTTTAATTTTTAAAAGAAAGTTTACATTTTAATGGTGCTCTTTACTAGATATGTAATTCTTTTAATGTTTAATATGGAGTTGACATATGGTATATATATATAGAACTAGCATAGATTCATCTTAACTTTGGATCTATCTTGTGCCTAAAGGGATTAAATCCCTTGAAGTGCAAACTTTTAGTTAAGTTTTTTTTTTTCTAAATGAAAGTTTGCACCTCAAAGAATTAGATCCAAGATTAAGATGTATCTATGATGATATTCATTCATACATCCTAAATAACAATAATCATGGTTTGTAATAATGCAAAACATCAGATGAAAAGTATCATTATATAGCATTTGGTCATAAAAGTTTAAACCATAATGCAGATCCATC
The DNA here is from genome assembly GCA_000966675.3 of Picea glauca. Classification (NCBI taxonomy): domain Eukaryota; kingdom Viridiplantae; phylum Streptophyta; class Pinopsida; order Pinales; family Pinaceae; genus Picea; species Picea glauca. The sequence continues at coordinate 160,454 of JZKD02S0359893.1, read as the reverse complement.
ACTCCAAAGGCTCTAGGATCCATCAATTTTGAACATTTTTTTTTTGTTAATCAGAATAACACCACACTTTCCCATTTCATCAGAATTCAAGCATCTTATGGCCACATTTAATCCCGAAATCTTTCAAGGATATGGGAACAATGTCATCCTCGTCCACTCAGTGTTGTATTTATCATGCATATTGAAGAAGTTGCACTAATTCCATGACTGAATTGGCTTGTATTTATGCCTTTTTAAAGTTTGGGATCCATTTCAGAACATAGAAAATGTACATGGTTTAGAGGTTCAACCTCCTTGAGTGTATGAACCCACTAGGAAGTTTGGAACTTCTTCAAGACAGGGTGGTGGATATCTTTGATGGTATTGAGCTCTTTCAGGAGGTCCCACTCATGATGGCACACTTGGAGTTATTATGGGAGTCAAGTGGTTGTGGAAATATTATAAATGAAGGTTATATATATTATTCATGAACAAACAATTATGTTTTCACTTACTTAGAGGAATATTTGGAAATGAGAAAACAATAATGGAATAATCAAACAATTATGTTGTCACTTACTTAGAAGAATGTTTGGAAATGAGAAAACAATAATGAAATAATCAAACAATTATGTTGTCACTTACTTAGAGGAATATTTGGAAATGAAAAATGGAATAATGAACTTAAAATTAAATGTCTAAATTGTTTTATTTTAGATCTTACTTTAAATTTTAGTAAAAGAAATGGGATAGGATGCTAAATATAATAATATGATCACTATAATTGAAATACCAACCAACTTTGGGGTATTAAAGGAAGATAAGCGACCTTAGGTACTCTTGAACTGAGGTATAAACATATTTTGAGTTTTACCACCATTGAAGATTGATCCTTTAGTAGATCTATGTCTTCTTAAGCATGGGGAACTACAATTAAAATTTGTTTCATTCACACTTATAATTTGTTTTATGTTATATTGAAGACAACCTGTAAACAAGAGCCAAGTACTAGTAATTGGAAAAGGAATATTTGAGTAATAGTATGATATTTAGATGAACAACAAGCCCTTTTTTCTTGAGAATTTATCTTAGAAATCCATGCATTCATGTTCGATTTTAACTATTCCCTTTAAAGAGACAAATACACTTTTTCATTGGATAGAAAGAGAGACCCTTTTGAGAGCAAAAGAATCCTCCCAAGGAGAGTGTGAGAGCTTAGCAACCTCAAGAATTATTCCCAGGTGTATCAAGGCCCAAGGCTTCTTCATTGGTAATATAAATAGTATCATTTCTTTCCTATCTCTTGTTTGTTAAGTTTGTAGTTTGTTGCATGTTTCTTTCTTTATTTTTCACTTGTAATCTTACTCTTAATTTGATGGATCACTCCACTAATAATTTTGTGTATATAGTGTGTCATCCTTCTCTATAGAATAGGGTGTTTACCGATGAAACAATTTTGATTACATAAATGGGTGGGACAATATTTAGTAAAATTTGGTTGCATCTAGATACTTTTAATTGATGAGTATATCACCCATGTTTCTTACATGAAGAATAGTTAAAATTATATCAATGGTACCTTTCCTATGTTAAAGTGAGTTTTGATAGATAAGGAATGAGAACAAAAGTTGTGCTCAATATGGTAGGCAATTGACTAGAAATGTTTCTTCCTCAAAATATTACTTATAGAATATAAAATTGGCAGCATAGTTAAGGAAACATTTATAAAGAAAAATTGACCTTGGTAACTTACTATGTTAAGCCATGTGTTACATGTTGCAATATAGCCTATGCATGCTTGGAAATTAGAACTAGAACAATAACTATACATTTGATTTTGATAAGAAAAACTTCAAGCAATAAGTTCATTAGATATGTACAAATTATAAGTTTAAATTCATTGTTTACTATAAACATAGAATTAGGGAATGAAATTCCCTCTTCATATCATCAAGATAACCAACTTGAACCCTTGTAGATAAATATATTGAAATTGTCAATATGTGTTATCATATCAACACATATCAATAGATTCAAACAAAAGGGTACCATTGCCAATATAGATGTTTTGTAGATAAATATATTGAAATTGTCAATATGTGTTATCATATCAATAGATTCAAAGAAAAGAGTACCATTGCCAATATAAATGATTTGTAGTGATCTAAATGTTTTCTTTTTATATATGTCGAAGGTTAAGACAAAATTATTAAATATCCTATACCATTGACATTAGACATGTTATGAAAAATCAAAATTAAGGAAAAGAAAAGGGTACCATTACCAATATAAATGCTTTGTAGTGATCTAAATGTTTTCTTTTTATATATCGAAGTTTAAGACAAAAATATTAAATATCCTATACCATTAACATTAGACATGTTATGAAAAATCAAAATTAAAGATATTATTGATGAAATTCTTCAACCCTCTTAATCATTTCCAATTGCAAACCAAATTGGTATTTGTTAGCCCCAAGTGGTCATTATATGAATTATTTTATTTTTTATTTGTTTGTGACTTAATGAATGTGATACTTATTACTTATAGTGGGTCATGCACTATGTTTAGTATTATGAATGTGAAAATTTTATTAAGAAATATTATCCTCATCTTAAATGAGCTCAATCTTATTATAGAAAAATTGCTAATAGAACTTGATGTTGGTGCAAGGGGTTCCTTGCTTGGTACTTGTAGAATTCATAAAAACATTGAATTAATAGATTTATTGACAATATGCATTGTGTTTAGTTATATCCTAAATATGTCAATATCATGCAATGTTGCTAAACAACTATGTTGCAACCAACAAGTAGGCTAATGCAACTAAAATTAAGAGAGGTGAAAAAGAGGCCATGATATTTTTCATGATTATGTTTTATAGTATTATATTTTAGATATTTCTCATGGTAATAACTTGAGTCCTTTGCAAAAATCGAATGAAGGGGCATTAATGAATGAACTAATCTACATATTGGACCATAGTACTCGATAGCATTAGAATTTTTTGGTCTAATTGTTTAAGGTATAATACACCAACATTTTCCATATTTATTTTAGAACTCAAATGATTCATATATTTGACTAATATTGTGATAATGAAATATGAAACTACTATTATCTGATTGAATTTAAAATGGTTATAATTGAATGATTATTTATAAGTTGATATGATATCACAAATCAAGTAAATATGCATTGGAATTTAAAATGGTTATAATTGAATGATTATTTATAAGTTGATATGATATCACAAATCAAGTAAATATGCATTGAAATGATGCAACTAACGATATTGATTTTTATGATAAATTATACGAAATGGAAACGTGAATACAACAAAAACTATAGGGATGCATTGACGTGGGATTGTGTCAACATGTTATTAGACTTCATATTTAGTTAGGAAATAATAAATATTATTCGAATACATTATAATTCATTTGAAATATGAAAATTATCGATGGATTGACTGTAGTGTGTAGTTATATGGAACAATTTTTTTATCAATCTATGCATGCATAATAGGGTTGTATGGAGACATGTTGAGTACCGTGAGGAGAGGTGGAGAAATGTCCATATTTCCACTAATTAGCACTCATTCTCTAGCATAAACTAAAAATTTCTACAACACTTTTTCCTCTAAGGTTGCAGGTTACCTTGAGATTAGGCTACAGATTTGGTCACTCGTGAGGATTAGTTGAAGGGTGTGCAATAAATTGAAGACATTATTCATCAACAACCATTAGTTTTTCAACAACAATAAATGAAGATGATTTAACAATGTCTCTAGTGTTGTGTCATTTCCCCACAAAGAAAATTCGGGTACTTAAAGGATATGTGAATCATGACGCCATTGAAAATCATGTAAGGTATATCTAAAAAGGGAATGAAATCATGACACCCTTGAAAATGAAGGTAAATAACAAAGGTCACGAGATACATGGAACAATTGGTATCATTAATGAATTGGAAATTTGATAATGAATTGGAAAGATAAATTGAAAAGTGTCAAAAGCGAACTATTAAGAACTATTACGACATGCGTTTTGTTTTAGGAGAAAACAATATTATATTATATATTGTGTTAGAAAAGAGAAATTTAATTAAAAGATTGTTAACCTAAATAAATATGCATTGATTAATTAGTATCTCATAATATGAAGAAAATCTAGTTCAATAAAATACTAAAAAGGTCGTTATAGAAGAGTGTGCATGAAATTAAATTAAACTAATTATTAATCGGTGAAAAAATAATTTCTAGTGCACCCTTAGACTATAGATAATAAATAATATCTAGAATTCAAATTCAAATTGAATTATGAGAAAATAAATGAGAGCTTGAGTAAAATTAAGGTGAAGTAGTAAATAAGAGAGAAGTAACTATTCAATCACCTCTAAAATAGGAAGCCATGAAAAGATCAAGGGAACACTTAAGAATGTTGGGAGATGGGTGAGTAAAATTCATATGTTGGGAGATGGGTGAGTAAAATTCATTATTAATAGTTTTTAAATATCTAATTACGGGTTGAAGAAGTGGCATGAGCCATAAATATGGGCTTGGGCTTGGAAGAAAACACTTAATGTACCATAAGGTTGGATGGTAGTCATAATATTGAAATGACTTTTAATTGATTACTATTGAATGTTTGGTCTATGAGAGATTGTAGAGAAGTGGAGACTCTTCTCAAGCTTGATGGATTCAACATTAAATGACTACTAGCATGTGTTTTATTTGAATACAACCCCATTGCAGCTCAAGGGTTCTTGGAGGGTTTTTGCTCATTACAATTTCCAATCACTTCTAAGATTATTGCTTCATCATTTTCCTATTGCTCGATGTCAATATTGCAGTGTCAAAATATGATAGGTGCTTCAAAAATGTGAAATTGATGTTTAGGGATGATCTAGTTCTATGTGTAGTTTATGTCAAAAACAAGAGTTTATTTCATGCTCTTGGAAATAAGACTCCTTATGAAATGTGGTATAGTCATATTCCTTCGGTGAGGCATATCAGGGTCTTTGGTTCCACTTGTTATGCCTTAATTCCTAAGGACTAAAGACAGAAGCTTGATGAAAGGAGTCAAAAGTGCATATTCTTGGGATACTCAAATTCTTGGTGTGCTCAAATACTACCAAGGCATATCATCTTTACGATGAGATAAACAATAAATTCATTCTTTCAAGAGATGCATTTTTTCTTGAATACTCCAAGAAAGACAAGATTGTTGAGCAACATCTTGATCATCTCGATAAATTCACACATGTAAAGACATATTGCAAGTTGATGGTGAGATTCCACATCTTGAAGGGGGGATCCCTATCTTGGCTCAATCTATGGAATGTCCTTTTGGAGCACCATCTCCCCCTCATGAAAAAATTCTAGCTACTTAATCAGAACTTAAAGTTCATTTGGATGGTGTGCTTAAGATAATTGAAAGGCTAAACTTTGATGAGAATTTAACACATCTCAATAAGATAAGAAACTTGGAGAATCTCAAATAATTCCACCAAAGTGGTTCATAAAGACACTTGAAAGTGTTCATCCTTATGAGGAAAGACAAGAACCATAAATCCATGAGAATATTATATCCATTAACATGTCTATATTTAGAATTTGTTATAATTTTATGATTGTAGCAAATTTACATGTTAATAAATCAAAATTTATCATATTGAATTAAGTTGAAGATCTCATTTTAATAATCAATATAAATTTCATTATATAATTGTTAAATATAAATATCAACATGGTGCAGTCAATTAAAAAAATATCAGTTGTTAATTATAAATGAATATAAATGGCCCAGTTCATCGGCCTTTAAAATCCATATAAAAAAATAGGTTGGAAATGATAGTCTATAACTTTGAATGATTTTTAGTTGTTGATATAAATTGTGATAGTGAATTAAAAAAGTGTTGTTAAATATAATTTAACATAAGGATCCAAACTGTAATAGTCAATGTTCTTTATTCAATCAAATATGAAAAATCATTTTAAAATATATTTTGAACATAATTATTCAAACTGTAATAGTCAATGGTTTTCATTTTTCAAAAATAAAATGTCAAAAATAAATTTAAAATATATTTTAATCGTTATTAAAAAAATTTACTATATTTATCATAATCATAATCAACTAGAAAAATTATATTTAAAATATTTTAAGTATTGTTAAAAGTTTTAACTGTATTAATCATAATGAAAGGAAGAACATATAGCGACTATTTCCCAGGTTTACTTTTCCAAAGCAAAGTAAACCTAAAGCTACCCAAATTATTTTCTCCCACGTTATATCTATCAATATCAGTTTGCCCATTTTCATTTTTTTTTTATACAACAAAACAATGAAGTTTTTAGCTTCAAACAGTGCAATTATTAGCTGTGCAACTGCATTTTCCTTAATGATTTTTCTGGTTTTTACTGTATCATTATGTTGTGATAACTTGTGCACCAGAGTCAACCTCCATCACCTGAATTTATCAATGGTATTTATGTGACAACTTTCGGACTTAGACTTTCGTTTTGAGAATCGATGTAATATAATCATTCTATGTCAATCTCACAACTTTCAGACTTAGGCTTCCATTTTGAGAATTGATGTAATATAAGCATTCATATGACATAGAGATCTGGTGGTCACACTAGTGTGGTTCGGTTCTGAAAATCAATGCAATATCAATATTACATAGAGTGGGTCTGGTTCGATTTTGACAGCTGATATAATATAAGTTATTATTACATAAAGATCTGGTTGTCATTGTATTTTTTATTTCTCAAAATGTGGATACAATGGGTCATTTGAAACAAATATCATGAGCAGTGGAGAGTTGTCAGTGGCTACGGCAAGTGCCAAAATATATAAGGAAGGCAAAGGATGTGGGGCATGCCAAAATATATAAGGAAGGCAAAGGCAAGGGTCGTGCATAACCTACCTTCTTTCCCTTCCAAAAATTGAGTGAGAAAAGGTTGCTTCAAGATATTTCCAAAAAATTGAGTGAGAAAAGGTTGCTTTAAGATATTTTCATTCAGAGAGAAGCCATTTCTATGTTCTACTTCAACTTATATTCCTAATGATTAAGAACATGTGTTTCCTCTTAAGAGGTTACAGGTTCAAATCCAGAGGGGGTAGGGTATGTGTACCTTCGTAGACTTTACCACTCAAATAGTTGGACAGAGGGGGTCCCTTGTCCCACAAACAAGGGGGTCTCATACACCAATTTGGTGTGCTGGTTTGGCAATGACCTTAAAAATAGATTATTATTATTATTATTACTACGCCATGGAACAAAGAAGATTTGATACGGTGTGGTGGTAAACCTATCAAATTGTGCTTCTGAACCAAGGAAGTGGCTCCATCAAGGTTGGGCTTCACTCACGACCTCACGCACAAGGATACAACAGTCTAAATGTAATTATGGAGAATCTGACCCAATTTTGAATGTAGGAAAGAGTCTCGGACTATCCTGGTATTCCACAATGCATTTCACTTAAACAGTTTTGCATCTGTGTAGCTTACTTCTCTATAGGAGACCAAACTATTATGGTGTCTCTAAAAAAGTTTTCCTTTGGATGATATGGAAATGTGGAATCGTCTCTATGAAAACTAAGTGAAAGTGATTAGCTTTCTGCAATTTGCAAAGACCCAAGGAACGAACTAGGTATTTGATTTTTCTTACAACACCGTAGACGGCTCAAGTACTCTCATTACACGCTGTACTGAACAACTTGGAGAAATTATGAAGCCAACAACGAATTCTGAGAATTCAACGTAATGAATTTCATTGAAGCAAAGCAAGAGAAATTGTATGTCGCAAGACCCAAAAGACAGGTTTGGAGTTTTAGGTATATATAATGAAAGCACTAATCACATGTTCCCTCTTCATTTAATTACTTACATTACAGGAAAACATTATTACTTACATTACAGGAAAACAGGTAAGGCAAGGAAAGGCATCTGCCATAAGTAGACATAGCAGCCTCTTTAAGACTCTGATGTTCCCTACGGGGAACTACATGAATAACCCTCCGCCGGAGTATGGAATGCAAACGACAAGACTACCAGATCTACTTAGGGATCCTTAGGATAGTGCAATATTCTCCCTCGAACTCTCATGCACGAGGTTTGTATGATATTGTAATAGCAGCACGAGGGATCCTGATTCCATTTCCCTCCAAACAGGCTCCACTAGAAATTTCTCTTGAAAAGAAAAAGCTCGAAATGATGTAACTTCTAACTCTGAACTCGGTTTTGGGCTTAAAAACTCATCAATTAAGATTTGTGAACATGCTATTAATTTAGTTGATTCAAGAGAGAGTCAATTTCCTCCTGTACATGGGGGTATGGAGGGTCTTGGGTGCCTGGGCACATCAAACAAACCCTCGTGATATGGGGGATGAGAACTACTAAATACGGTGAGGGGAATAAAGTGGGTGGGAGAGAGAAGGATAGGTTTGGTCAATGAGCTATACCAGCAACTTGCTAAGGAGAAAGGCAACTCCCGAGTTGCATGTACTAGAGAGTTTCTTGAAACGCAATGAGAGAATCTAGACAAGCAGCACCTGTAGTAGAGAATTGCAGCACCAGTAGTAGAGAATTTCTTGAAACGTGACTAGAGCATTCGGACAAGAAACACTAGTAGTACATAAATAAAAAGTAATAGTAAGCAATCCATGAAATTAATAAAATAATAGATTTCTACACACATTTACAAGAATTAATAATGTTGTCACATATTCATCTCAGGAAGGTCTCAAGATCTTAACAAAACCTTTCGATAAATAATATTTTAAGGCTCTACTTTTTTTGTTAGGTTGTGTGATTGCACATGTTGGAATACTGAGAGGGGGGTGAATCAGTATTACCCCTTCTTAACAATTAACTGTTACTTTTTTATATTTTATTGATCACCACAATAAATCAGCAATGAATTGTATACTAGCACAGCCGCTAATACAGCAGCTAGAGAACGCCGAAAGGTATCCTCTAGTAAAGAATTTATTAAATTTTATTATTGATTAAAACGGTTGCGTTTCATTTATCTGGTGTTAATATTTTAATTTTTGTTAATCACTTACGTGGCAATCAGTGAGCTATCAAAGTAATTTTTAAATATGATTAGGTAAATGTAAAAAAGTAAACACATAATATTTAATCTTGTCCATAGAAAACTTATTAAGCACTAAACCCCTATTAAATCTGTCCATTGTCAATAGGTGTAAGCCTTTCGGCGTAACAAAATCAATTATATAAATATATTTAACATCAATTACAAGGTTTTATAAAGAATAGTGAAGGATACCAATCCTATTTAGAGCACTAAATCTGGAAGACACCAATCCCCTTCTTCAGGGCACAAACCCTAGGAAGCACCAACTCCCTCGTCTATAGGGCACCAACTCTAAGAAGCATCAACTCCTTTATATTTAGGGCATCAACCCTAGGAAGCTCCAATTTCCTTGTATTTAGGGCACCAACCCTAGGAAGCTCCAACTCCCTTATCCTTTACAATTTTATTAGTAAGGATATGAATCCTTCCATGCTCCTCCCTTCCACCCTCACTGCATAAGTATCTTTCGCTTTCCTTCCTGGAATCTCCTTCTGTTTTTTATCTTCTGATATGGACTGCAGAGACACATTCTTCTCATCACTCCTCGTTTATATGCTCTTCAAACTAGTGTGAGCTATGAAACATTGTGTCCCTTTGTTTGGACCATCACACCTTTTCATTTTAACATTAACAATAATCATTTTTATTATTCAAACTTTTATTGTTAATTATTTTAATTTAGTGAAAGTGCTTTTCATAAATCGATCACAGGTATGGATCGATTTCTTTTTAACTCGATTCCATATTCCTGCCAATATTTGTAGAAACTGAGTTCTACAGAGGCACTTCCTTCAACCCATTTATATGTGACCACAGGTGCAGAACCACGGGTTTATTAATTTAAGCATTGCCTTCTACTTTCACCCTTTTCCTTTTATCCCCCATATGTCTAGTGTTGGGACTGTGTTCTTTGGTACTTCATCCTTCGGGACTTCAGGACTTTGCAACCTTTCAAATCTCCCGAATTAGATTTCGTCGAAACAGATCAGACGGTCAATATTCAATCCTCTGTTTAGATGTATGATCCAGCCTTATCAAAGGCCTTTCAAGTAAATCGTCGGTCAGGACTTGATCAACAATTGAATGGACGATTCTCGTTCATTTCATAACTTCGGGACTCTGGGATTTTGCTTGTGGCGAAACTCCTGGAGTGACGTAACTTGCTGACGTGACACAGGTCGAGTGGTTGTCACATGTCACTCAGATTCGTGATTTACACGTACCTGAAATGTCAATTTCATCTTGACACTTGTCTTTATCTGACTGTATCATTGCTAACATAGATCTCATGATGTGGCACATATTCTTCTCCTTGATCTAATAGTCAATATACTTCCCAAAATGTATCTCAGATCGACAACTGAGAGTAACTTCAGAACTTTGACCTTTGGGACTTCGGATAATTCGATTTCTCCACTTCCTAGTTCTTCCGAAGTGAGATTCCCCAAAGTGTAAGCTCCTCACAACTTTTAACCTGAAATGAATGTTGTTTGTTGATCATGATCTTAGATCGACGGCTCGATCTGTCTGCGATGTTGCTTATCCTTGGTTTAAATCCAACAACTCTTATTCTTTTCTTATCCTATCCTTCCACTTTAAAGTGATCCAATGACTATCAGTAATTCGGGCATTCGAGATCTCATCCCTTTTGTCTTGCTTATCCTATCCTTCCATTTAAAGTGATCCAACAACTATTGGTAATTTGGGTATTCGAAATCTCAACCCTTTTGCATTGCTTATCCTATCCTTCCACTCAACTTGATCCATCGGTCAAGAATGATCTCGGAGTAGATCAGCAATTAGGGATGATTGCAGGGTCCCAACTAGCACGACGTTTAAAAATATCGTCGAGCTTTACAATGGAAAACTGCTTGTTGGTAGTGGAACTGATGCCAACCGTAGATCTATTTGACGAGTGACGATTGACGGCCTAGACTAATTACGGGATTGGAATTAGTGCGTTGTTTAATTCTCCCTTCGTGCTTTGCAATCAATCCCTGCCCTTGATCTGTGCTTTCATATCCAACAGTCACGACTTAATCTGATCGTTTGGTGGATCAACCATAGTCGTCGATCTTTGAATCTATAAGATCTGGTGGTCTAGAATAATTGCAGGATTGGAAATAACATGTTGTTTAATTCTCCTTTCGCTCTTAGTAATCTATCCCTGTCGTTCATCTGGTTCTTGCGTATCAATGGTCCTGATTGATCTGATCGTTGACTAGTCCTCCAACGATCCTTCTCATGTTTCTACAATGGGCTTTCCCTTCCGAGTTTCACCGTGTCATCTCTTATGAGCTTTGATCTTCATTCGCTAACCCTCCTGAGATTCATGTGCATCATCGATTGTTGACATCAATGATAGTATGTTCAACAACACCTTCTTCTTGTGCCTCAAGATTCTTCTTTCCATTGCAGGTTTTTCTTGTTCCTCCATCTAGGTATAGAAGAGAATGTCTCCATGGATCAAAGAAAATGACATATTTTCTTGTTCCTCCATTGCACCTTTTTTTTATTCCTCCATCTATCTTTTTCTTTTTCTTCCATCTAGGTATACAGGAGAATGTCTCCATGGATCCAAGAAAATGATAGATTTTATTGTTCCTCCATTGCACCTTTTGCTTGTTCCTCCATCTACCTTTTGCTTGTTCCTCCATCTAGGTATACAGGAGGAAATGACATATTTGTTTTCTCCTTGCACATTTTGTTTGTTCCTCCATCTACCTTTTATGTTTTCCTCCATGTAGATATACAAGAGAATGTCTCCATGGATCAGAGGAAATGACAGAAGAATGCTCCATGAATTAGAGGAAATGACAGAAGGAGAGGAAAGAGAAACAAAGATACAAGCAAAGGTGGAGTACAACACTTTGCATAGCCATTGAGTGTGTGCACTTTTCATAACCATTGAGTGTATGTATGGAGTACGTGTCAATGTCGTTGAGCGTGTGCAAAGAGTACGTGTCAATGCCATTGACTGTAACGTTGCTTAAATTGTAAGATTTTGTTGAAACTAAGCTAATATTGGGAAATGTTTTTACATTTAATGTTAAGAAAGTAATGCTAGACTTAATTCTACCATTACTTCACTTCGGAAAAACTATTCATTAAATTTGTGCTCGAAGATGTTTTTAAGCTAAGGTATTGTGCACCTAAAGGCCAAGAAGCCAAATAAGACTTCCAATTTAAAATTTAGGCCAAATAAAAATTCCAATTTAAAACTTTGGTTAAGTTATATAAATTCTCAAGTTAAATATATGAATTATAAAAAAACTTTATCTTAAAACATTCAATTATTGGTTTTCATGCCCATCTAATAAGAGAGAAAAATTGATTGCTAATAATCCTTGCAGCCAGAAACACAGACTAATAAAAGGCATTACTGATTTCCTTGTTATAGATGACTTCTCCACCAACAACACATCAAACTGATAAATTGTGAAGGACAGAGAAATGCAGAGAGAAAAGAATAGTATATTCAAATGTATGAAGAAGTACAGAACAGAATTGAAGAGATCGTTACAATGTAAGATGGTTGATCTATATATGCTCAAGCAAGACAAAAATAGAAAGTACAACTGTCCAGTACAGCTTGCAGTGTACGGTCATACTGTTGAGGGTACAATATATTTAACACTCCCTCTTAGACTCAACAGTTACAATCAGCAGCACTGACTATGCCTAAGTGTTGTCTCTGGAAGTCAAAAAC
>JZKD02S0359893.1:114167-133268 GCA_000966675.3 Picea glauca | reverse complement strand
TTATTAGTGGATATATGTTCATAGCTATATAAATGTGAAATCATAGCTTTCTTTCCATGTTTCATGAACTATAGATTACTTCACATATTGTTTATTTAGGCAGTGTCTTTAACAGATACATCTACTTTATTAAGTTACAAAGGTTGATAACTTCTTGTAGATTTACATAAATTGTTAACTTTATTTCCAGCACTAGAGTGATAGGATAGGAGTTGATTTCAAATCTCTTTGCACAAGGTTTATAGACTGTATTAATTCCAAGAATATGCATTGACATCTTCATAATGGCGAAGCTCTCCATAGATTGTCTTATGCATACTCTGCATTTCTCTGTAGAAGTTAGCATAGAATTTATTCCATTTGAATTACCATTAGTGATTAGATGCCATCGTGACATAATTCACCACCGTAGACATAACCATTACATTTGAATATTGTCACACCACTCTTTTCTTTCAGTTAGGCAGATTTGTGTAAGGATAAGGTTTATTTCCTGTAAGATAAGAGTAATTGTGAGTTTTTGAAGATATGCTTTAAGAATAGAGTTCACTTTGAAGAACTGATTTTGAAGGATTGCTTGCTTATTCAAAGATTACTTGTCATTCAAAGAGTTGCTTGCTTAGATTAATTGTTCATAGTTATAGATTGCTTTTGAAGAGTTGTTCACTTATATTAATAAGATCATTGCTTTAAAGATTGTTATGTACATCTAAAATAAAGTATAATGTTCAGATGGATTTTAGCTTGTTTAGAGTCTTTTAAATCATCTTTTAAAATAGAACTGTAGATTGAAATAGAGTGTTTATCCTTAGGGTAAACCATTCTCTTGGCTAGTTAATCTTTTCGTTAGTTTTTCTTTCTGCCTTGACTCATACTGTGTCACAACTCTAAGTCTACTTACCCTAGTCGATAATTTAATTGAGGGAAATTAATACATATAGTTTACCCATCAGACACTATTTGATTACCATTCATTGATGTATACCATTAAAAAATGTGATACGACCCACAATAATGATATTGGGCGGAAAGGTACCTAGTACAATATAGAAAGTGTGAATAAATGAGATGATGTTGAACACCTGATAGAATCTATCGAGTAGGGGACATTGATGTATTCCCATTTTCAATAGCAAGGGAACCTGTCATTGATGACTGCAAGCCCCAAGGTACTAATAATAACTCTAAATCTATGTCCCAAAGTAAAATGTGTTGACGTCAATAGGAAGAGATCCACCGGAAGGAACGCATTAAGGCATCCTCCATCATATAGCATGAGAGGTAGCAGAAGGTCAAATATTTGAAAGGACTCATACAAACAGATTGAAAGGACCACACTGAGGTATGGCACTGACATGCACCAAATGGAATAGCACATGCTAGAGACTCCGAATAGTAGCCAATGATGGAGACTATTGACAAATATGAGGAATCCACCAATGTGGTCAAATGGAAACCAAGGTATCACATGAATCACTATATGCGATAATGGTTGTTGGCATCGAACACAAGGGAAATTGCTTAGTCATCTACCAATGATGGTGTGTCATTTTTTGAGAACAAGGTTACCTATCAATGATGTAAATAGGCCTAGGGTGAAACTCTAGGTCATACTCCCAAAGCGATGTGTCGTAGTTGATAAGAGTAGACTCGTTAGCAAGAATTCAATGGGGACCTTCTATACTAGCGTGATTAGGATACAAAGATATGTGTGAAGCTGAGAGATACTTAACTGACATAGGAAGGATGAGTTAAAAACTCAAAGGTTTATGTAGAATGGCCAACACAAGATGACTTCCCTTGAACAGAAACATGACACAAGATGTGACTTAGGTAGCATGGATTATAAACTAGGGTACATTTGTGACACAGGAGGTCTCAAAAAACGCTCCATATGACTGGAAGAACAACCAGTCGAGGGAGACTTTATTCAAAAATGAGAAAAAGGGCCTCCTAAAGCCATACTAACACAATGATGAGGTAAATACTCATAAGATTGTGTTCTATTCAAGGATTACATACGTAGTTTCCATGTATAAAATATTAAGACTCGTTCCCATCTTTCTTTTTGGGTTTTTTTTTGTTGTCTTTTTCATATTATAAAGCCTAAAAAGGAATAGAATAATATTATGATACATTGGAGGAAACAAGTGCTGCAGGTAAGCAAACTAGTTCCAAGCTCAAGTAACATACCTATGCTCAATGCAAGGAAGC
The DNA here is from genome assembly GCA_000966675.3 of Picea glauca. Classification (NCBI taxonomy): domain Eukaryota; kingdom Viridiplantae; phylum Streptophyta; class Pinopsida; order Pinales; family Pinaceae; genus Picea; species Picea glauca. Next base: position 131,054 of record JZKD02S0359893.1, on the reverse strand, counting down.
ATGTGCAGGATATGGACACTTGGGGGAAAGTTTCCTCTAGAAAAATAGGTTTCAAGTCGCAAAGGAAAGTATCCCAAGGATGGTATCTTTCTGAGAATGCATACAATTGGATACAACATAGCAAGTTGAAGCCGACATTAGGCTCGAAAAGTGAAATAGGTAGTTATGCAATGAAAATGCAACTTAACACAACAAAAATTTTGGAAGCCCTAGGGGTAATTGGTCAGCAATATGTAAGGATAAGATATGAAGCTTCAACACAAAGTCATGGAAGGACTAGATAAGGCTTCTGAGCCAAAAAAAAAAACTATGGCATGGGTGTCAAAATGGCTAGTGAGGAGATAACTAAGGCACCCATGAATATGTAAGATCTACCATCCGTAAATGACATTTTTTAAGTAGCTTGAAGGAATAATGTCATGAAAAATGGTGTTGATCCTAAGGTAAGAATGTGATCGATACCAATAAATGAAAATGCATGTGGAATGAAACCTACCCTATATGTTGGTAAAGACCACAATACCTGCCAAACAAGTTGAAAAAACGCCACCAAATATAATAATATTTTTGGAAAAAATATCTCCCAAAGACAACTGCACAAGAAAATGATGTAGGAGCATCGTCAGCAAAGCCACGTGGGATGACATCACAGCGCCTAGCGTGCCTTTTTGAGTAAAATTTTAAATTTTAAAAGATGTCGTATCTCAAAGAACTTCTGAGTAAATGATAAATCAAAGAAGTTTTAATGGTCGCAGGTTGAACGATCGTGTCAAACCAGAAGATATCAGATCGTCCTTCAGTTATTTGATTTTGGCGTGGATCTGAACATTTGCCTTAAATTGTCTTTCACAGACATTTATTGTAATAGGACCAAGTAGTTGTAAGCTTTTACTTCGATTAGATAAGTAGTTGGAGGGAACCCTAGAGGACCTCTTGTATAAGTAGATGCATTGTATGCCTGAATAACGCTGCTGCAAATTAGAAGGAGATAGTGTTACTGAATGTAAGTTTTTTTATCAGGCTATACCCATTTACATTTGAATGAATATAACAGGGATATTGACCCAATGCATGGTGTTGCTATTATTTACAGTTTCCCTGTTATTTTTTTTTTCATGAATGAATGGGTTATGTTATTGAGTATATGAAACCGTGAAGCATTTGGATAAGTTTCAATTGTTTCTCTTCGTTGAGGTCATGCAAGGTGTGCATACAGTCCGTAAGGAGTTCGTTGACAGAGTTTGTTTCGACTCAGAAGCTCAGAAGAGATAGCGTGAAACTTCCATTTGCAAGGAGTGTAAAGGGGTTGTTGCAAGGTGTGCATAGTCGCCCTCAAGAAGCTAAGTCTTGCGTAAGAATCTATTGCAAGGAGTGCATAGATTCGCAGTTCGACTAAGTGTCGAAGTATCCCTCTAAGGAGTCAAAGGGTTCGAGAAATAAATCTCAAGACAGATAGCAGGGAGAAATCTTCAAAGGGAGTGAAGTTCTGAAGGTTTCACAAGTTATCGATCAAGATCCATCCAAGAGGGAGCGGGATCGTTCCAGATCATTGGATTTGGGAAAAGTGCACGATATTTAAGTCTCTGTGTGCTCACAGGAGCGAGGATTCATTGAAGTATCGAAGAGGTTAGGGACCATCCATCATCCAAAGGGACAGGTGGTGTAAGATCTACAACTTCAGGTGAAAACACTCCATGAGAAAGCGAGTGTGTACGAGTAGAAAAATCCTGAGGCCCGAAGAGCTGAAGCGATTTACAGTCTTCGATCTATGGGAGGCATGTGTCAACAGATTGTGAACTCCGGGTGAAAGTACTTCAGAAGAAAACAGGTGAGGAGAAGTTGAAAATCCCGAAGCCCGAATAGCCAAAGTGAATCATGGTCGTCAGATCTAGAAGGACACATGATAGAGATCCATCGGCTTCTGGTGAAAACACTCCAGGAGAAAGCGAGTGTGCAGGAGTTGAAACTCCTGAAGTCTGAAGAGCTAAAGTGAATCGTAGTCGTCGATATGCGGGGGACACGCGTTAACAGATCATGAACTCTAGGTGAAAGCGCTATGGAAGAAAACAAAGGCAAAGAGTTTGAAACTCCTGAAGCTCGAAGAGCCGAAGTTAATTGTAGTCGTTGATCTATGGGAGACACGCGTCAACAAATCGTTGACTTCGGGTGAAAATGCTCTGAGAGAAAGCGAAGGCAGAGAGTTTGAAACTCTCGAAGCCCGAATAGCCTAAGTAAATTGTAGTCGTCGACCTATGAACGGAGATCGACAGTGGGGAATAATTACGTAGCACAGAGGAGAAATTAGCAGACGTGCTAGTTCACGACTCGCAATTTACCAACGTCGTTGATCTCGTCGGGGTGGGGGATCAACGACCACGATTAGACCTATTTGGGAAAGTACTTTTCTAATTGTGTATATTGAGCCCTACGATAAAGAGAAATCAAGTTGGTGCCCCGCAATCACTGTGGACTGTTGATCTAGTCCCGATTAAAAGTTCATAAGTTGTGAAGAGTCAGGAGGTTAAGCCTCGGGTCAAAGCCCGAGGTCCCATGCAAAGGAGGGCTAGCAAAAGGAGTTAGTGTTGATTAAGTTTGGTTTTCATTGATGTCAACCCTTGAAGAAAGTCTGGTAGCGAATTCTGGTAGAAAAAAGGTTTGGGTAATGGAACCAAGGTTGTTTCATGTATAATGGTATGAGTTTTGATGTATTTGCAGGTAATATTATTCTATATGGATAGTATATGTTATGCCATTTATGGTGGTATGTGGAAAGTCACATAACTCCTCACGGTTTGAGAGTTATGGCTTTACAAAATTGGAGGACCCTCATATGTAGGCTTGAGGCCCCAAAAGGTCAAAGAAGTCAAAGAGCTTGCAAAGAAGAAATTATTATTTAAATGGTAAAGAAAAGTGACAAAGTCAAGGAGGATTATTTAAATAATAAAGTGAAGTGACAAAATCAAAGAAGATTATAAAGTGAGGTGACAAAGTCAAGGAGGAATATTTTAAAAATAAAGAAATGGAGAACTTTCTAATTATGGAAAGTGATTAATCCTAAAAATGAGGAAAATAGGTTAAGTGACCTAGAAATAGGTTAAGTGACCTAGAAGTGGGTTAAGTGACCTAGAAGATGTTTTTAAGGAAGTTACTTGGAGAGTATAAATAAGACGCAAGGCTCTCTCATTTCATATCACATTTGAGAATATTGAATATCTATAGGTGACTGAAGTAACCAAAGGATATCTAAGCCGAATTTCAGAGGGAAGGTGAAGAAAAGACGGTCGGAATTCAATGGAGGATAAATTATTTTTTCTAAGGTATGTTATTTACAGGTCATCTCACCATTTTCGCAATAATTTTTTTTCTGGAATGATTTAGACCGTGAAATTGAAAGGCCATTGAGGAAACGTATCCAAGTATCTGTGGTAAAAAAAATCATCTTGTGGGTCGTTGTATTTTTGGATTTACACTCCGTGGAAAATAGGGTTTGTGGCTAGTGCTGAAACTAGTCTAAAACAGGTGTTTTGGGTAAAAACGTCATAAATTCTTCATAACAGATCCAAATTTAGTAAGACCAAATGTGTTGGTTAGAGTACAATCTTTAATATTTTTTGTAATATTTTCATATCCATTCAACAAATATTTTTTGCGGGGCACGCTCTACAAGGTCGCTCTCTAGAATAAGCCAGAATTCAACAAGGTATGCCATTTTTTCTATAACTCCTTTTCTGAGAGGTTCCAAGTAGTGCCACCAGGAGGAATTGCATAAAACACACTGAAGAACATTGTGTACTATTTTCAGATATTTATTCATTACAAGTACATAGTTATGATTATTTCAAGTTAGGGTTATTAACTAATCCCAAACTAGTCATGTGAGACTAAAGAAAAGGTTGATGAAAATGATAGTCTCTTGTTGTGAAAGTTAAGGAATGTTTGCAGGTATGTGATCATATACACCAGGCATATTACAGAGTTACAAATCATATTTTGATGATGAAATCGATGAGATATTTTGGTTAAGGTACATGTTGGGTACATGGTTGAGACAGGTAGTTGATGAGTTAGCACATACATGAGGTGTATAGTTGATTATGTTGATACATTTTGATGAGTCATAGTTGATGAGTAGTTGACACATGATTGGTACATACTTGGTACATGGTTTGGATGCACTTGTTTATGGTATTGGTTGATTTCAGGTTGTTTTGGTACAGGTTGGTGCATGGTTGATGCACTTGTTTATGGTACAGGTTGATTACAGGTTGAGGTTCAGGTTGATGCATGGTTTAGGTTTATTGGTACAGTTTTATAGCAGTATATCTCATAGTGATAGTGTGGCAGTGGTTCCATCATTCTACTTCTACTTCGGGGGAGTTGGACGGGGCAAGGAAAGTTGGTTGTAGCCGGAGAACATAGGGGGTTGTAGTCTCCTTCTGGTTGTAGCCAAAGAATAGGGGAGTTGGAGATTCACTCAAGTTGTAGCCTGGGAAACAAAGGGGTAGGAGCCTCCTTCCAGTTACATTAGGAAAACAAAAGAAGTTGGTGATTCCAATGATTCTAATTCTTCAATATATATAAGAAAAAGCATTATGTAGTTTTCTCTCGCTTTGGGTTTCCACGTAAAACATTGGTGTACTGTGTATGTGTATGATTGTTCATTTGTTCATTGCTTATTTACTCTGCAGTTATTGGATGATAATGCTACATTGATATAACACTTGGATTATATGGTTAAAAAGGATTAAATTGCTCTATTATTGATTCAACCCCCCCCTCTCAGTAATCCAACAATTGGTATCAGAGCAAGTTCCTTCAAAAATCAGTTTAACCACTGAAAGGTAGATCATGGAGAGAAACAACTTGTATAAAAATGGAATACCATAGTTCAATGGATAGAATTATACATTTTGGAGCATAAGGATGAAAACATATATACAGACATTTGAAATTTGGTAATCAATTGTATATGGATACATAGCACTAGCAGTTTTGCCAACAAATGACAAAGAAGTGAAACTCGGACAGAATAATTCCAAAGCCGAAAATGCACTTCTGAATGGTCTTAGTGAAACGGTATTCACCAAAGTTGCACATTGTAAATCCGCTAAAGAGATTTGGGACAAACTTCAAAATATTTATGAAGGAGATTCAAAAGTCAAAGCAATGAAGCTTCAAACTTACAGAGGTCAGTTCGAACAACTTAAGATGAAGGAAGATGAGAATATTGCAGCTTACTTTTTACAAGTTGATGAAACAGTAAATGCAATCATAGGATTGGGAGAAGAAATCAAAAAATCTGTAATTGTTCAAAAAAGTACTAAGATCTCTTCCTATGAGATTTGACCCTAAGATATCAACACTAGAAGAAAGATCAGATCTAAACTCAATAAGCATGGATGAATTACATGGAATCTTCATAGTATATGAAATGAGAACTGAACAGAAAAATCCATATATAAAAGAGGTAGCCTTCAAAGCATCCAAAAATTCAAAGCAAGAGAGAAGGAAAAAAGAAGAACATAGCAGCAGCAGTGACGTCTCGGAAGATGATGAAGAAGTGGCCAACTTTTTCAAAAGATTAAACAAGAGAACCGATGGTAGGTATAGAGGTAAGCTTCATTTAATTTTTTTTAATTGTGATGGTATTGGTCATTTTTCTAACAAATGCCCTTATAAGAAAAAGAGAAATGATGAAGGTTACTCAAAAGGTAAACATGCATATAAAGGAAAAAGAACCACAAAGAAAATTTTCAAGAAAAGCTTATGCACCAAAGAAGACATCTCATCATCATATGAAGATGAAATCAGTGACAGTGAGACAGAAAGAATTCTATGCATGGCAGTAGAAGACTCTGGTAAAGAATACTCCGAAGAAGAATATGAAGAAGTCGACTAAGAAATTGAAGAGGCGGAACTTGACTACCAAGAGGAATTAATGTGTGCCATAGAAGTTATCAGAAGAGAAAAGAATAAAAACAAGAAACTACAAGCAGAACTAGACAAGAAAGAAGACACTCAAGAACTCGAACAAATGATCACAAATTTGAAGGTTCAAATAGAAGAAGATAAAAGAATTGAAGAAGCACTCAAAGAACATCTAGAAGAAAAAGAAAAGATCATTGGAAATTTGGAAGCAGAGATTGTCACATTAAGAAAGGATCTTCAAAAGAAAAATATGCAGAACAACTCAAAAGTTTTGGATGACATTATCAACAGTCAAAAATCTCATCATGACAAGTCCGGACTTAGATACAATGAGACAGAAAAATGATCAAGCTCCAAAACAACGGAGCAAGAAACATATCCAAAAAGATTTGCAAAAACAATCAAGGGGGATAGGAAGATCTACAAGGAATATTACAGGGACACTCCTCCACCAAGAAGATTCAGATTTCATAATCAACAATCAACATATAAGTCTCAGGAAGAAGAAGAATTCATAAGAGTACCTCCTTTCAGAAGATCTTCAAATCCTAGGTATCAAACTATATTTTTTGGTTTATGTTATGCATGTAATAATTTTGGACATAAAGTTGTGAATTGCAGAGCTAACAACAGTAACAAAAACAACTTTGAAAGTCATACAGAAAAGGGGTTATCCAAGAAGGCCTAGTGAAACACAGAGAAGAAGTTACAACAGGTTTGAATCTTTGAGCACTGAAGTGGAATGTTACAAATGTAACAATTTTGGACACATGGACAAAGATTGCAGAATGATAGTCCCTCCTAGAGAACCGCAACAGAATAACAACAGTCACAGACAGGAACCTCGAAAAAGGACATGGATAAGAAAGTAGGATCAGTATAGCAATGAAGAATACACACTCGCTCTACAAGATAAGCAGAAGAAACACGGTTGGTATGCTGACAGTGGGTGTTCAAAACACATAACAGGTGATAGAGATAGGTTTCTTACATTACGAAATGAAAGAGATGGATCAGTCTCCTTTGGAAATGATGATTCATCCAAAATCATTGGAAAAGGCATAGTCAGAGTTGAGAACAAGAATAGAAAGGCATAAAATGTTCTACTAGTAGAAGATATGAAACATAATATTCTAAGTGTGATTCAAATGTGTGACCAAGGTCATAAAGTTACTTTTGATTCACAAAAGTGCGATATAAGAAAAGAAGATTCAGAAAAATTGATTGCTACAGCTGCGAGAACTTCAAGCAACATATATCTATTAAGTGAAATTGGAAATGAAAAGTGTTTTCTAGGAAAGGAAGATGAAAGTTGGCTATGGCACAAAAAAATGGGTCACATACATTTTGATAACCTTATCAAAGTCAGCAAAAGAGAAGTAGTCAGAGAAATGCCCCAGATCACGAAACCAATCAACACTTTATGCAAGCATTGTCAACAAGGAAAGAAAACAAAGATCAGGTCCAAATCAAAGGAATATTCAACAACAAGACCACTGCAAATTGTGCATACTGATTTAGTTGGACCAACTACAAAAAAGGGCTTAAAATGTGAGAAATACTTTATGTTATTAGTTGATGATTATACAAGAATGACCACAGTTTGATTTCTCAAGAATAAGTCAGAAGCTTTTGAAAACTTCAAGATGTACAAGGAAATGGTTGAAAATGAAATGGATTCAAAAATCAAATGCTTGAGATCTGATAATGGAGGAGAGTTCACTTCAAAGGAATTTATGGACTATTGCAGCAGTCATGGAATAAAAAGACAATTCTTCGTTGCTAGGACACCTCAACAGAATGGAGTTGTTGAAAGAAAGAAAAGGACAGTACAGGAAATGGCTCGAAAAATGCTGATGGATTTAAAATTGACAGATATTTTTTGGACACATGTAGTGCATACAGCAGTTTACATTCAAAATAGAGTAATGCTCAGAAACAACATTGAAAAAACTCCTTACGAGCTATGGAAAGGAAAACCAGCAAATGTAAAACACTTCAGAGTTTTTGGAAGCAAATGCTACATCAAAAGAGAATATGGAAGAATGGAAAATTTTTACTCTCGTGTGGACAAAGGAGTACTTGTTGGTTACTCAATTACAAGAAAAGCGTACAAGTGTTACAACCTGAGATTGAACAAAGTGGTGGAAATAATCAACATAACAATTGATGAAATAGGTAGACAACAATTAAAGGAAGAAGAAAATAAATCAATGGAACAACTTTACGAAGAAGAAACAAAAGATAAAAAAGAAGGGGAAGAAGAAGAGGATCCGATAGAAACAGAAGAGCAATTTTAGCAAGCAACTCCAAAAACACCTAACAGATAAGTACAGAAGAATCATCCTTCAGATCAAATTATCGGAAACAAAGACGCATGAGTTGAGAATAGAAGAAGAATCTGTTCACTAGAACAAACGCACCTAGCACTCACATCTACGATTGAACCAACCTATTTTGAAGAGGCCAGCAAGGATGAATTTTGAAACAAGGCCATGGATGAAGAATTGGATCAAATAGAGAAAAATGACACTTGGGAATTGGTTCCAAGACCAAAGGATAAAAATGTGATCGGCACAAAGTGGGTATACAGGAATAAATTGAATGAAGATAGACAGGTTACAAGGAACAAATCTAGATTGGTATGTAAAGGATATGCACAGGTTGAAGGAATCGATTTTGAAAAGACATTTTCCCAAGTTGTCAGAATGGAAGCAATTCGATTGTTTTTAGCTTATGCATGCTCCAAAAATATTAAAGTGTATCAAATGGACGTAAAAATAGCTTTTCTGAATGGGGAACTTGAAGAAGAAGTACACATTGAACAACCAGAAGGATTTTAGTTGTCAGAGAACACAGATTATGTGTGTAAATTAAAGAAGGTCTTGTATGGTCTAAAACAGGCTCATATAGCATGGTACTCTAAACTGAATAAATATCTACAGTAGGAAAGGTTCAAAAAATGAAGTGCAGACAACAAACTCTACATCAAGGTAAGTCAAGATAGTATTTTATTAATTGAATTTTATGTTGATGATATTATTTTTGGTAGTGATGATGACAGGTTAAGCCAGAAATTTGCAAAGGATATGCAGAACGAATTTGAAATGTCATTACTTAGATAAATATCATTTTCTCTGGGACTTCAGATACGTCAAAGGAACCAAGGAATTTTTATTTCTCAAACCAAGTATATCATAGAAATGCTAAAGAGGTTGAGAATAGAAGATTGCAAACCAGTTATCACTCCCATGCAAACCAGTGACAGTGAAACAGAAAGAGTTATATTCATGGCAATAGAAGACTCTGGTAAAGAAGACTCCGAAGAAGAATATGAAGAAGTCGATGAAGAAATTGAAGAGGTGGAACTTGACTACCAAGAGGAATTAATGTGTGTCATAGAAGTTATCAGAAGAGAAAAGAATAAAAACAAGAAACTACAAGCAGAACTAGACAAGAAAGAAGACACTCAAGAACTAGAACAAATGATCACAAATTTGAACAAACGCACCTAGCACTCACATCTACGATTGAACCAACCTATTTTGAAGAGGCCGGCAAGGATGAATTTTGGAACAAGACCATGGATGAAGAATTGGATCAAATAGAGAAAACTGACACTTGGGAATTGGTTCCAAGACCAAAGGATAAGAATGTGATCGGCACAAAGTGGGTATACAGGAATAAATGGAATGAAGATGGACAGGTTACAAGGAACAAAGCCAGATTGGTATGTAAAGGATATGTACAGATTGAAGGAATCGACTTTGAAGAGACATTTGCCCCGGTTGCCAGAATGGAAGCAATTCGATTGTTTTTAGCTTATGCATGCTCCAAAAGTATTAAAGTGTATCAAACGAACGTAAAAATAGTTTTTCTGAATGGGGAACTTGAAGAAGAAGTATACATTGAGCAACCAGAAGGATTTTAGTTGTCAGAGAATGCAGATTATGTGTGTAAATTAAAGAAGGCCTTGTATGGTCTAAAACAGGCTCCTAGAGCATGGTACTCTAGACTGGATAAATATCTACATCATGAAGGGTTCAGAAAAGAAAGTGCAAACAACAACCTCTACATCAAGGTAAGTCAAGATAGTATTTTATTAATTGAATTTTATGTTGATGATATTATTTTTTGTAGTGATGATGACCGGTTAAGCCAGAAATTTGCAAAGGATATGCAGAATGAATTTGAAATGTCATTACTTGGAGAAATATCCTTCTTTCTGGGACTTCAGATACGTCAAAGGAACCAAGGAATTTTTATTTCTCAAACCAAGTATATCATAGAAATGCTAAAGAGGTTTGGAATGGAAGATTGCAAACTAGTTATCACTCCCATGCAAACCAGTTGCAAGTTAAACAAAGATGATGATTCAAAGTCTACAGATAATAGGCAATACGGGTCAATGATTGGTAGTCTATTATATGTGAAAGAATTCAGACCAGGTGTAATGCAGGCAGTTGGACAAGTGGCATGATTTCAAGAAGCACCAAAGGAATCACATGTGTTAGTAGTGAAGAGGATTTTCAGATATCTCAAAGGAACAGAAGAGTTTGGATTATGGTATCCAAAAGGAAATGATTTATCTCTTATTGCCTACATAGATGCAGATTGGGAAGGTTGTATTGATGACCGAAGAAGCACCGATAGAGCATCGTTCTACTTGGGTGAGTGTTTAGTATCATGGATAAGCAAGAAACAATCATCGGTATATCTATCTACAGCCGAGGCAGAGTATATTGCAGCAGCAACATGTTGTACACAGGATCTTTGGATGAAACAAACTCTAACATATATATAGGCTGAGTATGATGAGCACATTTCAATCTATTGTGATAATACAAGCGCCATGAGTATCTCAAAGAACCAAGTGATGCACTCCAAGACAAAACACATTCCAATCAAGTATCACTTTCTACGAGAACAGGTTGCAGAAAATAACATCATAGTTGAGTATGTGGGCACAAAAGAACAAGTGGAAGACATTTTTACAAAACCACTTCCACAGGAAGCCTTTGATTATATTCGCCAGAGACTCAGAGTTATTTCTACTCCAAAATGAATACTTTTGAATTCTTATCTTATATGTCTTAGATGTACACGAGGAAGCACCATAAAGAGGACAATTTAGTTAGGGGGAGAAGCCCCAGATGGAAATATAAATTTTTCATTGATGACAAAGGGGGAGAGATTTATCAGATGCAGAGGAAAGAGGCATGATTCCAGGGGGAGCAATGGTCACAAAGATGCAGAGGACAAAGGCATGGTTCCAGGGGAAGCATGAGTGATATGACTTCAGTATTGCATGAAATGATTTTAGTATTGCATCATAGTGATTTCATCAATTTCAAAGGGGGAGGTTGATGATTAAGGTTGGTTTTCATTAATTTCAACCCTTAAATAAAGTCTAGTAGAGAATTCCAATAGCACAAAGGTTTGGGTAATGGACCCAAGGTTGTTTCATGTATAATGGTATGATTTTTGATATATTTGCAGGTAATACTATTCTATATGGATAGTACATGTCATGCCATTTCTGGTGGTATGTGGAACGTCACATAACTCCTCACGGTTTGAGAGTTATGGCCTTACGAAGTTGGAGGACCTTCATATGTAGGCTTGACGCCCCAAAAGGTCAAAGAATTCAAAGAGATTGCAAAGAAGAAATTATTATTTAAATGGTAAAGAAAAGTTACAAAGTCGAGGAGGATTATTTAAATAATAAAATGAAGTGACAAAATCAAAGAAGATTATAAAGTGAGGTGACAAAGTCAAGGAGGAATATTTAAATGATAAAGAAATGGAGAACTTTATAATTGTAGAAAGTGGTTAACCCTAAAAATGAGGAAAATAGGTTAAGTGACCTAGAAATGGGTTAAGTGACTTAGAAGATGTTTTTAAGGAAGCTACTTGGAGAGTATAAATAAGAAGGAATGCTCTCTCATTTCATATCACACTTGAGCATATTGAATATCTATAGGTGACTGAGGTAACCAAAGGATATCTAAGCCGGATTTCAGAGGGAAGGTGAAGAAAAGAAGGTCGGAATTCAAGGGAGGATAAATTCTTTTGATGATGCTTTCTAAGGTATGTTATTTACAGGTCATCTCACCATTTTCGCAATAATTTTTTTTCTAGAATGATTTATACCGTGAAATTGATAGGCCATTGAGGAAACATATCCAAGTATCTGTGGTAAAAAAATCATCTTGTGGGTCGTTGTATTTTTGGAGTTACACTCCGTGGAAAACAGGGTTTGTGGCTAGTCATGAAACTAGTCTAAAACAGGTGTTTCGGGTAAAAACATCATAGCTTCTTAGAGTACAGTATTTAGTATTCTTTGTAACATTTTCAGATCCATTCAACAAATATTCCATGTGGGGCATGCTCTACAATGTCGCTCTCTAGAATAAGCCAGAATTCAACAAGGTATGTCATTTTTGCTATAACTCATTTTATGAGAGGTTCCAAGTAGTGCCACCTGGAGGAATTGCATAAAACACACTGAATAACATTTTGTACTATTTTCAAATCTTTATTCATTACATGTACATAGTTATTATTATTTCAAGTTAGGGTTGTTAACTAATCCCAAACTAGTCATGTGAGACTAAAGAAAAGGTTGATGAAAATGATAGTCTCTTGTTGTGAAAGTTAAGGAAGGTTTACAGGTATGTGATCATATACACCAGGTCTATTATAGAGTTAAAAATCATATTTTGTTGATGAATTTGATGAGGGATTTTGGTTAAGGTAGATGTTGGGTACATGGTTGAGACAAGTAGTTGATGAGTTGGCACATACATGAGGTGTTTAGGTTATGATGTTGATACATTTTGATGATTCATAGTTGATGTGTATTTGACACATAATTGGTACATACTTAGTACATGGTTGGATGCACTTTTTATGGTATAAGTTGATTACAGGTTGTTTTTTTACAGGTTGGTGCATGGTTGATGCACTTGTTTATGGTACAGGTTGAGGTACAGGTTGATGCATGGTTCAAGTTTATTGGTGCAGGTTTACAGCGGTATATCTCACATTGATAGTGTGACAGTGGTTCCATCATTCTATTTCTACTTCAGGGTGGTTGAACGAGGCAAGGACAGGTGGTTGTAGCCACCTTCCAATTGTAGCTGGAGAACATAGGGGGTTGTAGCCTCCTTTTAGTTGTAGCCAGAGAATAGGAGAGTTGGAGTTTCCCTCAGGTTGTAGCCTGAGAAACAAGGGGGTTGAAGCCTCCTTCCAGTTGCAACTGGAAAACAAAGGAATTTGGTGCTTCCAATGAATGTAATTCTTTAAGACATATAAGAAAAAGCATTATGTTGTTTTCTCCCGCTTTGGGTTTCCACGTAAAACATTGGTGTACTGTGTATGTGTATGATTGTTCATTTGTTCATTGCTTATTTACTCTGCATTTATTGGATGATAATGCTACATTGATATAACACTTGGATTATATGGTTAAAAATGATTAAATTATTCTATTACTGATTCACCCCCCTCTTAGTAATCCAACAGCTAATGCCCGTCGGTGTTGAGATTTGAAAAGGTGCTCAGAAAATAGGGCCTGCGTGTACCATACAACCTACACCTCGGATGATAATAGGACCTTGTTTGATTTAGTTTGAGACTAGTAAGGTCTTGAGGAACTAATCCATCTCGAATATTTTATGATCCTTGAACGGGAGTTCGTGCAGCCCCAAGGGAGAGAAGGGGGGTCTGCACCAAAAACCATCTCCATGGAATTTCATTAGTCTAGACGGTGTAAAATGTTAAAAGAGGGGTAAAAGTTTAGACAAAAATATGGAAAAAAAAAATAGGTTAAAATAGGTGAATAACTCATTTTTACCATGTCATTTTACTTTTTTACCATATTGAGAGAATTAGGATCCCTTCTTGCCCTTAGAAATTTTGAGGATCCATACGGAGTGCACAAAGCTCGAAATTCAGCACCACTTGGACCAGGTAAGATATTACTTCCTCTTCTTTCATTTCATCCATAATTTTTTTGATTTTGATGATTTATTGAGTGTAAAATTGTTTTTACATGTCGCATGAAGATGTATGTGACTTTCATTCTCACGGGTAGCATACATACACGACTGTCATAACTGACAGTCACATACATCTACGCAAATTGGAAAATTTAAGGTTTTTACTCAAAAAATTGTTTGATGTATGTTGGATGGTGATAGATTGGAGGGAGAGAGAACATGGAGAAGTAGATGATGAGGTCATGGGTGACCCAGAAGCTCAACAATCCATTCGCCAATGCATATTTTATAAATTTTTCTATTGTAACGGGATTAGAGCATAATGGAGATTGCTTGAAACTCTCATTGATTATTGGGAACCTGAAGTGGATGCCTTCATGATCAGAGGGAAATCGTTAAGCATTGAAATAGAAGACATATATTTCCTTACAGGTTTGTCTCGTCAAGGAGATGTAGTAAATGTGAAGGGAAAAAGATCCATTAGTTTGACAATCAATGAATACATTGCTCTGTATTGTTCTGTCAAGACAGAAAAGTTTGGGAGTCAACTCTCAATAAGGCAGATAGAAATCTTGGTCTGAAAATTATTTTATTGATGATTTGCCTATATTTATTGATCTACTTCATTACACCAAGATTAAAGGAAAATGATTTACTATGCATGGGAATGTCTGAGGTCCACATTATATGATTGGAGCACCATGCTCCTAACACGAATTAAGGCCCAATTAACAGGGTGCAAGTTGGGAAAGATGAATAACTTCGTCTTTGGAAGCCTCTTGTGTTGCTTTTTCTTCAAGAGAGTACCTATGATGATTCCAAGAGTGGACATCCATCTGTATTATGTTAGAGATGGCACGATGGAACGGTGGAGCGAGATACTCCCCAGGCAGGGAGGAGGACACTTAGGTGATCCTTGGGATGATGCATTCTTTGCTTGGTGGGAGTGCCAAGTAGTTGTGATTGAGGATTATCCTTATGCAGGGATCGATAATCGCAATGAACCAGAGATGCCTATACCTCATAACAATGCCTATATAGATATTGGTAAAATATATTTTATTTTTAAACTTATTTCATTTTTATATTTTTATGATTGAACAAAAGAAAATAGGTTTTTGTGGATCAAGATAATAACATGATTGGATGATCATACAGATGTGGGACTGGGGCATCCTGATGGATTTCCTTTGCATGGTCGGTGTGGTCGAGATGGTCAACCACATGAAGATGTCGATCGAGTGTTAGATAATGTCCATAGGAATCTAAATATATTGGTGTGCCCAGTGCCAATGGTACAGATTAAATATCTGTCGGAGCATATGCAACGACACATATTTGGTATACCATGAGTGTGGGTGTGACTCTTTCGGTGTTTATCCAACGTTATTGTTTGTTTTGAGAGACATGTTGAGGGAAGGGTAGGGCCCTCATGACCATGATTTAGAGATCTTGTATATTTTGTACTGTCAACCCTGATAGAGGACAATCAAGGCATAAAAGCCTTTTTTGAAACATGATCCACTTTGTTACTTGATGAACAGTGATATATATATATGATATTTTTTTTCATAGTGATGATGTGAAAATGATGTGATTATATACAAATATATATATTTTTTTCTTTTTGTTTCAATGTGAATGATATAAATGCAAATCCAACACCTAGTTAGCAAATGCTAAAGAATTAGAAACTCTTGGAACATGGACATAAGTAATATGATCAAAAAAACGCTCCAAAAAACGTACCCACAAGAAACGACAATGTAGCATAGGATTGTGAACATGATATTCACCATTCATCTGGGATACCACCAACTGAGCGTCACAATAAATTACTAAGGACCAAATATGATTCATAATAACGTCATGAAGTAGTTCGATAACAAGGCTATACTCAACCACATTATTGGTGGAAGGTTCAATACACGCACCTCCCGAAGAAACCAATCAACCTGTGAGTGAATATATCACCCAAGCGGCGGAAGCCAAGTTTTGATTGTAACAGTTAGCACCATCAACGAACCCTACAAATGTCAAAGAATCTCGTGACATATCTCAACCAAGAAAAAGCACAATAAGCACCAATAACACAAAAAATAAATCTACGCTACCATTGACTATAACAATGTACACAATTTACCAGAAGGATGCTTAGGCGTGAAAA
Source organism: Picea glauca (assembly GCA_000966675.3). Lineage (NCBI taxonomy): Eukaryota > Viridiplantae > Streptophyta > Pinopsida > Pinales > Pinaceae > Picea > Picea glauca. Next base: position 114,956 of record JZKD02S0359893.1, on the reverse strand, counting down.
CTTAAGCATAATACATCCATATAAAAAAGGTGCTCTTCCAATTTTGTCATGTAAGGGAGGAGCTCTATATGTTAGGAAATGAGGGACACTTCCACGCTAAACCTAGCAGAAGAGAGGAAGAAATATTTAATCAAGAAAGTAAATGACAAAGAAAACACACAATACACAGATATTTTACCCCAGAAACACAAATCGGAAAAACCATCATTTTTTTAGCGTTCTACTCTCTTGTTGTCTTATTCATTCAGAATAAAAGGTTACATGTCTAACCTTGGTCCACAATTGTAACGCCCCATATTTTGACCCTAGGTAGTTAGAACATTGTTGTTTACTAATCTTAATAATTCAAAGTTTAGCATTTGTTTGGAGTCAGTTAGACTTTGTTAGACATTGAGATGTGTACCTCTAGACCTATTGTATGTTACATGATATATGCTCATGACAAAGATAGTTATTTGATTATTTAAATATGAAAATTAAAATGGGTAAGTTCGGTACATGTGTACCAATTCAAGTTATGTTATGAATGTATAATAGATGCAATGCATGATGTGAATAGAAATACATTTCTTAATTGAGCGTCAATGCAAATATGGATTCTTATATAAATTTGTGATGTATCTGCATCAATATGTGTTATTGGTAAACTACAGGATGATGAGCTATGTGATAGTCAAATGACTATAGTATTGAGGTAACTGGAATGTCGTAGACATCAAGAAGATATTGTATGCTATAAGTTGTACTTACTATTTAATTTATGATTCGAAATATTACTATGATCTATGG
>JZKD02S0359893.1:82378-94653 GCA_000966675.3 Picea glauca | reverse complement strand
ATGAGAATAAAGACTTTTTATTTTATTTATTGTTGTTTAATGCAAGTCATTTATATTTAGTTTTATTTTAATATTTTCCCAAAATATATAGATAAGGGAGGTTGATGGATAATAATGAGGGGGTTGAGGAGACTTGGGGAAGTGTGTATGGAAATTTGATAAATAGGGAGAAGAAGTAGAGAGGAGGGGGAGGATGGAGAGGTTTGAGCATGATGAGAGGTTTTGAAATTCTTGGAAGATATAATTCTTGTGATAGTTTTCTTTGAGAATTTGTGCTTTGCTGTTCTTGGAGTCACGGGCACGGAGGGCCAAGAAACCAAAAGGTTTCTTGGAGCTAGGAAGCTAGCTAGGCTCCTAGTTGGCAGGGAGGATTCTGTTGTTTCACTATGGGAAAGTGGGAAAAGAATGCTTGGAAGCGCCTAGGACTACATTACAATGGATGAGCTTCGACAAACTAAGGAAGAGGTATTTTTCAGTGGTATTTGTTGTCGATATTTTGTATATACTTTTTTTTTAAGTTGAAAATCTTAGAGTTAACCTATTACTTATTTCATCATTCTATTTAGATTTATCCTTGAGCAAATGTAGAAGAATTGTGTAAATGAAATGAAATTATGTTAAAGCAAATTTGTTATTGTATGTGTATAAATTGAAAGATTAATTGTTTAACATCTTGGTAGGGTGTTACAACAATTAAGACACAATTGACATCATACCTTCTTGATTTACATAAGAACAACCATGTAGCCAATTCAACTTACATCTACATGACCAGCAACCTCTACGATTTCATCTAAAAATTATTGATTAGCTTTTACAGCATTATAACACACCTTATTTATAGGCTTTACAATAGGAAAAATCATAAATAAAAGCTGCCCAAAAATGGTTACAAATCCACGTAGATCATTGGATACAAATCCCGCGAATCTTGGGATTATGTTACATTCGACTACCAAGTCAGATTACCAGTCAACTACCAATCGACCTTCATTCGGTCTTCAGTGAATTTCCACATGCCCACCTATTGACCTCTTGTTGGTTGACCTCTTTGAATTGTTGTCGATCTCTTCATCCTTCGACTTCAACTTTACCCGGTCGAACCACCTTGATCTTCAACTTCGACTTTACTTGGTCAAACCACCTCAATCTTCAACTTCGATTGTCAGTTGATCCACCTCAACTATAATTTCACTGCAAAGAATATAACAACCCAACATTCTCCCACTTGTTCTTTTCTTTGCTAAAATTGGGAGACCTCCTGAACTATCGTTCACAAACCCAGGGAAACAATTCACATGTCCTCTCTGCACCAAGACAACTCCACAACACTCACAGACTTGGTCAAAGAGTCTGTTATGCTTTCTAACGTGTCTACTTTCTCCAGCAGCACCTTGTTGTTTTACACCATTTCTCTCACGAAATGGTATTATACATCAATGTGCTTAGTCTTAGATTGATAAGTTGGGTTCTTTTCCAGAAATATTTCACTTTAACTGTCGCAACTCATATTCATAGCTCTCTTCTCAAACCCAATTCTTGAACACAACCTTTGCATCCATAGTGATTCTTTGCTTCCATGAGTGGTTGCCATGTATTCAGCTTCTTATGTTGACAAGGCTATGACCACCCATTGCTTACTCGTCCAATTCATTCCTCCACTGAACATTTGGAACACATGTCCACTAGTTGACCTTCGTCGATCCATATCTCTAGCCTAGTCGACGTCGACAAAGCCATGTACATTTAATCCACTGTCACCTCCAGGTTTTCCTTGATAGCATATAGCATAGTCTTTTGTGCCACACAAATACTTGAATACTCTCTTGATATTTGTCCAGTTCTCCTTCCTAGGTGTCGACATGTATCTACTCAACACTCCCACTACATGGGAAATTTTTGGTCGAGTGCATACCATTGCATACATTATACTACCAACAACACTTGTATAGGGAACCCTGCCATGTCCTCTATTTCCTCATGTGTCCTTCAACATTGTTCAACAGTTAGCCTTGCTCCCATAGAAATTGGCACCTTCACAGGTTTTCAATCATGCATGTTGAAATGTTTCAAGATATTTTCAATATAATTCATCTAGTTCAACCAGAGCTTTCTAGCTACTCGATCTCTCTCAATCTGCATTTACAGAATAAAGTTCGTTGCATCGAGATATTGCATTTTTAACTTGGAGGATAACTGCTTCTTCACCTCCTTTATTGCATCCAGGTTGTTTCCAATCAACAACATGTCATCGACATACAATGCTACATATATGAAACTCCCACCTTCTTCTTTGGAATATATGTAGTGATCAACTTTGCTTCTCACAAACTCCAAACTAAGGATGTATGTGTCGAACTTTTGGTACCACATCCTTGGTGATTGCTTTACACCATAAAGGGATCTTTTCAGTTTGCACACCAAATCTTTCTTTCCCTCTACAACAAATCCTTCAAGCCATTTCATTTAGATTTCCTCCTCCAAGTCCCCATGTAGGAACGTTGTCTTCACATACATCTGTTCTATTTCTAGATCAAATGTTGCAACCAGAGACATTAGTACTCTAATGGAATTTAATTTTGCGACAAGGAAAAAAATCTCACCGAATTTGAATCCTTCGACTTGGGAATATCCTTTTTCTACCAATCAAGCTTTGAATTTCTCGACTTGATATGTTGCGTTCATCTTCTTCTTGAATACCCATTTACTACCGACAATATTTCTTCAACTAGGTAGTTTGACTAATTCCCATGTCTCATTCTTGTGCAAGGATTCCATCTCTTCGACCATGGCATCCTTCCAAAGTTTTCCCTCTGCGGAGTCGACTTCCTCCCCGACCAACTTGGGCTCATTATTGATGGTATTTAATACAAATGCGGAATGGAAGTTGAGTGGACTATACCTTTCAATTGGTTTTCTTACTCGTTATGACTTCCTTACTATCGGGGTTGGTTGTTCCACCTCTTCTTCTTATGCATTCGACTCATCTAAATCATCTTCTTTGTTCCTCAATTCAAGCCACACCTTCTCTAGATTATTCTCGGTCTGAACAATTTCTTTAGGCTCGGACTTCCTTCTGACTTATTTGAAGACCACATCTCGAATACACACTATTTCCTTTGATGCAAGATCCCAAAGCTTATATCATTTCATTCATTCTTTGTATCCAATGAAAATACACTTGAGTTCCTTCTTGTCCAACTTGCTCCTCTTTTCTTTGGGAATATGCACAAATGCATCATAGCCAAATAATTTGAGATGTGAAACTGAAGGATTCTTACCCAACCATACCTCATGTGGATTCATATCGACTAGCGCTGACGAATGAGACATATTCAATAGGTATTTTTCAATTTCAATTGCCTCTGCCCAGTATTCTTGTGCGATCCCAACACCACTGAGCATGTTCATTGCCTTGTCCATCAATGTTCTGTTCATTCTCTCAGCAACTAAATTTTTCTATGGGGTATATAGTGTGGTATTTTGGTGTGCTATGCCACATTGCTTATAGAACCGATCATATTATTTTCCACATAATTCACCACCATTGTTAGTTCTCATCACCTTAGTCTTCTTATCTATCTAGTTTTCTACAATAGATTTAAAATCTTTGAATTTCTCGAAAACCTATGATTTCTTCCTCGAGAAATATATCCATGTCTTCCTAGAAAAATCATCTATGAAGGAGACATAATACAGGGATTCACCAAGTGAAGGAAATGAAACATGTCCAAACACATCACTATGAACCAACTCTAGAATCCCATTTTCCTATGTTGCTCTAGATGGGAACCTCACCCGACTTTTTTTTCCATATATACAATGTTCACAACAGTCGACTTCTAAATTACATTCAGGAAAGTATTAGACCATACCTTTTTTATGCATAGTTCAAAGTCCTTTTCCTCCTATGTGTCCCATCCTCTCATGCCATAGCATGGTTGGGTCGACTTTATGATGACTTATCGAGTTGGTTTGAATCGACTCGGCCCAAGTCGAGTCGATTCGAAGTCGAGTCAACTTCGAAAACAATGATGGTGTTGCATCCTGTCAAGTCGACACAACCTAGTAACTTATATAGGGTTCCAATTTGAACTCCTTTCATCAAGACCATCACACCTCTAGCCATATTGCAGAAATCCTTATGAAATAGAGTGTGCACCCCTACATCACTCATCTTGCTGAAAGATATCAGGTTTATTTTCAAACCTAGAATGTGTAGCACACCTGGAAATGTTTTTCTCCTCCCATCCTTCTGTATCAGTCGAACTCTTTCCCATTTGACAATTTTGGTTGTCGAGTTGTCCCCCAAGAACATGTCTCCTCCTTCATATTGTTCATATTCACATAAGTATTCTCTATGCAGTGTCATATGATAGGATGCTCTGACTGAGTCGATCAACTAAACATCTTTATCTGACTGTGTACTAGTTGATGCCAGGTATGCATCACCTCCCTTATCTGGAGTCATCTTTCTCACAGTCGACTACTTCTCGTCGAATCTTGTACTGACTTCCATTGCCTTCAACTTGCAGTCCCTTTTGTAATTCCCATATTTGCTGCATTTCCAACATCTTCTTGTCAAATGAATAGGGGATTTAGATCTACCCTTTGACTTAGACTTTCTACCGGAGCATTTTCCTTTATCTTTGTCAATCGATCGACCTCTCACCACTAATGCATCTTTGGTTGATCCTTCCATGTTCTTCCTTCTCATTTATTCTGATAGTAGATACGCAACCATGTCTTCTGGTGCTAATGTGGTTGTATTACTCCCTATAGAAACGACTAAGTTATCCCAAGAGTATGGAAAAGAACATATAGGCTAATACATTTCTCCTTCTTGGTGATTTTAATATCCATAGAATATAACTTGCTTATAATGTTATTAAACAAATTTTAATGATCATTCATCGAAATTCCCTCACTCATCCTTAGAATATACAGTTTCTTTTTTAGAAACAACTTTTTACTAGAGATTTTGACTGGTACAAGTGTTATAGAGTTATTAACCCCCTAACTATTGAGCCATAATCTCCTAAGAGATCACCTATCTAATTCAACATCTTTCATCACTTTTTCCCTAAGTTTCCAGCTTAATTTCCAATTGGTCACTCTTTTCCTTCATTAAGGGTGTGACCAATAGGTTTGGTAACCCTTTCTGACCTGCCAGGGAGTGACCTATGTGTGTCTAGGGAGCGACCAAGCCTATAAAATCCCATTTTTGGACTTGGATGCAATGGATGAGACCTTCCACTGATTTCGCAGGGTTTAGCCTCGAGAAGGCTTCCATTATGAGTTCCAGTATCTTATCCTAATAACCATATGTCCTTATCCCTAAAGCTCTATAACAACCAAACCATTCTCATGGGAAGGAGAGGAAAGAGCTAGTAAACTTATGTTGCTACTTTGGCTACCCTATTTGGGCAAGGAACTTGGAAAGATATTTTTGCATCAACTTCTCCATTTGTAAGTTGTAATGTTGTTTCAGTAATTAATAGAAGGTTTCTTGGACGTTTCCCTCTATTCAATTGTCTATTTTCTTGCATGTATTCATTTGGATAAAGTTTATAGAGTTATGTGTTATAATCTATTAGTAGATTTGTTATTGATTTGTATGCATCTACTTTGATCTTGGAAAGGATCTTGTTTTCTTGTGTGCAAATTGTTGTCTCTTGGAGAAGGAATAATCTTCACACAAGAAACCAACCAAGAGCATGCAGGGACAATTGTCGAAAATCAGGTATGTTTCCTCATTACAAAGACTTCTATTTATATTTTTCATATAGATCAGATCTTGAAACTTCCATAGATTGCATCTCTATCTTTGTCTTAGGTATAGGAAGAACCTAAGGGATCTCGGCTCCTACAAGGCTCAAAATCCCTACAACAAATTGGCGACCATACTGGGGAATTCCCTTTGAGTGTTTTTCTTCCTTATTTATGTGTTTTTTTTCTAATATCTTCGTCCACTTAAGTGTCCGGATTTGATTTCCAACCTTTGTTGTACTCTTTCCTGAGTTTAGTCAGAGAAACCTCTACCTTGGATCTGATAGATCTCTCCAGATCTAGCTTTTTTCCTTTTCTTTGTTTCGATCGCACCATCTCAGTGTACATAGAGCGACCCGGAACCTTTTGGTCGCCCTTTTCCTTCCTTAGGGGAGTGACCATATATGCCCCTAGCCTAACCAGGAGTGACCATACCTTTTGGTCTCCTTGTTCCTCTCAATGGGGAGCAACCAGGTCGCTTTGTCTCCCTTTGTAAGGAGTGACCATCCTCTTGAAAAACAAATTTGAAGCTTTATACTTAAAAAAAATCACTCAGGTTCATTACCATTGGTCTCCTTCAACACTCTAGACCTTCCTTAGGCTTGTCTCATTGATTTTTCTTCAAATCCTTTTAAAATTTATGAACTTATCTTCTCCTTTTTTGTCATCTTATGTGATTGATGGGTACAACCAGAATCATCTAGTCTAATCCCTTCAATTAAGTAGAATATTATTTAAAGTTATTGAATTGGATAGATGACCTCTTAGGAGATGATGGCTCAGTAGTTAGGGGGTTAATAACTCTATAAACAACAAGATCCCCAAATTTTCCCACAATTTATTGGTCGAATCTTCACCTGAGACATTCAACAGTACTGAATCTGTAAGACAAAGTTGAATCATACTCCTTGCTCTTCTCTGGAGTCTCTCCCATTCTTTCATCAACATACCTATCAACATGGTACCTAGACGGACTCTTTTCCATTGTTCTCGATCTACAAGAATATATTCAATTTTAAGCTTCCAAAACTCAAAATTCTGGCCATTGAATTTTTTGATCTCTATTCTCGTGTTGCTTGCCATTCTTTAACACGATCTTTAAAAATTTATGACTTAAGACTCTCACTGAAACTAGGTTTTAGCTCAGATACAAGGTTGTTAAACCAAGCTCTGATACCATATTTTAGGAAATGAGGGACACTTCCATGCTAAACCTAGCAAAAGAGAGGAAGAAATATTTAATAAAGAAAGTAAATGACAAAGAAAACACATAGTACACAGAGATTTTACCCTGGAAACACAAACTGGGATAACCATCATTCCTTGAGCATTATAATCTCTTGTTGTATTATTAATTCAAAATAAAAGGTTACATGTCTAACCTTGGTCTACACCTAAGACACAATCAACATCATACCTTCTTGATTTACACAAGAACAACCATGTAGCCAATTTGGCTTCCATCTACATGACCAGCAACCTCTACGATTTCATCTAAATATTATTGATTAGATTTTACAACATTAAAACACGCCTTATTTATAGAATTTATAGTAGGAAAAACCCTAAAGAAAAGACACCTAAAATGGTTACATATCCATGCAGATCATTGGTTATAAATCTCGTGAATCTCGAGATTTTGTTACAGTTGGATACCAAGTCGGATTTCTAGTCAACTACCAGTCATCTTTCATTCGTTCTTCAATCGGTTTCCACATGCCCACCTGTCTAACTCTTGTTGGTTGACCTATTTGACTTGTTGTCAATGTCTTTGTCCTTCGACTTCGACTTTACCCGGTCAAACCACCTTGACCATCGACTTTGACTTTACCCAGTCGAACCACCTCGACCTTTGACTTCAATGATCAGTCGATCCACCTCGACTAGACTTTCACTACAAAGAATATAACAACCCAACACTATAGCGACCTGAAGGGAAGGGATTTCACATTCAATATGCAAAACTACTTCAACCCGATGAACAAGTTAAAATGGAGAGAATCCCATTGTAGTTTTGACTGAGGTTTAGTAGGCCCATAATGTCGGATATAACATCAAATTCCAATTTGATGTTATCGCATTGTCATTTCTTTGCAAAATGGTTTAAAGGATTTATTGACAGCTTCAACTTGACCATTTTCCTAAGGATACTAAACAAACGAGTGCACCTGGATAAAAACCAGTTTTGATGATAATTCTGACATCATGCGGTTTTGAAAGTGACTGCCATGGTCAGTGATGATCTCTTTTGAAACTCCAAACCTAGCTATGACCTGATTAAAAACGAAGAGTGTTGCAGTTTCACCATCACTAGAAAAAGTTGGCATGGCTTATGCCCACTTCATAAAATAGTCTACATCCATTATGATATATCGATTCCCCCTAACCGAATTCAAGTGACATGTCATAAAATCAACCCCCCACTTGGTGAAGGGACCGATGGTATGTTGGATATAGTGTCATTGATGTCAACAGTTGATGCCATTGATGTGATGATAAGTTGGTATGACGAATTGTCATTGATATCAACAATATTCAGTTAGCATATAATGTTTGATGTCAAACAGTGGAACGATATGCAGAGATTAAATCTCAGAAGAGATGGTGCAATGAAACTCAGATCAATTCAAGACCGTTGATTCATATGTGCCAGATTAAGTCGGATTAAGTCGTGACCGTCGGATGCGCAATCGCCAGATCAATGGTAGGGATAGATTGTGGAGATCGAAAGGAGTATTAAACATCATGTTATTTCCAATCCAAAAATTAGCCAGGACCATCAGATCTTATAGTTTCAAAGATCGACGATTGTCTTTGACTCACCAACAATGCACAACTTCAAATTGCAGAGTTTGGATGACGGGTTAAATCACTCACAAGTTTTGGTTCCTTAATCATCCTTGATCATTAATCTGCTTCGAGAGTCTTCATGACCATTGGATCACCTTTAAGTGGAAGGACAGAATAAGCTGAAAAATTCTGAGATCTCAATTATCCAAATACACGTCAATCGTCGGATCAAATTAAGTGGAAGGATAGGATAAGAAAATATGGAGGGTTGTTGGATTTAAACCAAGGCAAAGCAGCATCGCAGACAGATCGAGCCGTCAATCTAAGATCTTGATCAAACAAACAGCATTCACTTCGGGCCCAAATATGTGGGGAGGTTACACTTCGGGAATCTCACTTCGGAAGAATTGTGAAGTCGAGATATGGAAATACTCGAAGTCCCAAAAAATGAAATTCCGAAGTCACTCTCAGTCATTGATCTGAGATACCCTTCGGATATTATTCTGACCGTTACATCAAGGAGATGAATATGTGTTACATTGGGAGATCTATGTCAGTAGACCATGCCAGCAAGGACACATGGTACAGTCAGATAATGACAAGTGTCAAGTTGAAATCGGCATTTCACGTACGTGCAAATCACGAATCTGAGTGACACGTGACAGACACCTGATTCATGCCATGTCATCAAGTGATGTAAGCAAGTTACATCACTCTGGGAGTTTTACTTCAAGAGTTTCACCACCAACAGATTCCCTAAGTCCCGAAGTCTCGGAGTGGACATGGGTCGTCCAATCTGAAGAACACTTTGGGTGCATTCTCAACCATTGATCAAAATACAGTGAAAGGATAGCATAAGTGGAATAGCCAAAGTGTCGAAGTAAATGGTAGTCATCCATCTCAATGCTTGATTAAGTCCTGGCCATCAGATTAAGCAGTGAAAGGATGAGTGTAAGGATCAAATCTGACCATTGATCTGGTTCCACAAAATAAACCGTTCGATCTGATTCGAAAATTTGAGAAGTTGAAATCCCGAAGTCCCGATTGTCATCCATCTCATCAAGGGATTAAATCGTGATCGTCGATTTGATAAGTGTTCAAGCACTCGTTTGGCCTAGCGTCTGGTCATCCCCATTGTTCATATGGAATAAGAGATATAAATGAAAAAGATAATGTGTCGCTAAAGTTAATAAGACTGTGGTTTTGTGTTATCGATCACATGTAATGGTTTGAAGGAAGCGCCTCTACAGAACTTGGTTCCTGCGACAATAGCAGAGATTCAGGATCAAGTTAAAAGGATGAAATTGATCTGTATCTATGATAAATTTATGAAAATTCTTCACGGTAAAAATAATAAAAATGATTATGGTTAAGTTAAATGAAGAGTTGTGTTGGTTCAAAACAAAGGGACACATTGTATCACTCTCACACTATTTTGAATATTATATAAACGAGGAAGAGTGTTGAGAAGTTGTCTCTACAATCTAAATCAAAAGATATATTAAATCACAGAAGCAGATAGATGCAGTAAAGACTTGATACAAAAAAAATTCCAGATTCAGAAAATAAGGGTGGTTGGGTGGTGCAAGGACAGGTTGGTGCCTACAGAGGGAGTTGGTGATTCCTTGTCATTTGTAGCTGACTAAAAAAGGGGTCGAATTCTCCTACCAGTTGGTGCTAGTGAACAAGGGTGTGGGTGCAGCCTAATCAGTTGGTGTTGATCAAAAAGGAAGAATATATTTCTTCTATGTAACATGTAAAACAAAATTTTACAGTTAATAGACAAAAGTTTGTGGTTTTCCCATTTGGGTTCCACGATAAATATTGTGTTCAAATTTTGTTTGCATTAACAAATGAAAATTTGATATAATAATTATATCATTGATTCACCCCCCCCCTATCAGTGACGGGAACTGATCCTTTAATTGGTATTAGAGCGAGGTTTCTTCACAAAAAGTTTAAATCACTTGAAGAGGAATATACATTAGAATGGATCAGCAGTTGAAGATGTCATCAAAAATCCCCCTATTTAATGGTGAAGACTATGTCTTCTGGAGTGTTAGAATAAAAAGTTGTCTAATTTACATTGGACTGGAAGTATGGACATTAGTGGAAAAGGGATATGATGTTCCAAAATCCACTCCCATAGAAGCAGAGGACAAGAAAAAAAATTGGAAACATGCAAAGGCTTTAAACACACTACAAGTTGGACTGAATAAGAAAATCCTTACTAAGGTACTAAATTGTAATAATGCAAAACAGCTCTGGGATAAATTGGAAACCATATATGCAGGAGATTCCAAAGTAAAGAGGGCCAAACTCCAGACTCTCAATGTACAATATGAATGTTTGAAAATGAAGGATGAAGAAAATATCTCAGAATACTTTGAAAGATTTGATAATATTATTAATGCAATCAGAGGATTGGGAGTAGAAGTGTCAGATAATGAGCTAGTTGAAAAAGTACTAAGAATACTACATATTCTATACAATCTTAAAGTGTCAACTCTTGAAGATCGGGAAAATCTAGAAAAACTCACCATGGATGAATTGTATGGAATCCTCACAGCCTATGAGTTAAGATTAGGTCATGAGAACCTCCCACAAGGAGAGACAGCCTTCAAGGTGCTCAATAAAACAAAAAGTCAGAATCAAAAACCTCAATCCATTCATCATGAAGAATCTGATGTGGAAGAAGCAAATTTTACAAGAAAATTTTAGAAAGGAGCAGGGAAGTACAAAGGCAAGCTCCCTTTCAAATGTTGTAACTATGGCAAGGTTGGACACTTTGCATCCAAGTGTCTCTATCCCAAGGAGGACCCTGAGGATGAAGAAAACAAAACTAAACAATACAAGAAGAAGGAAAAACCCAACTACAAGAAAAAAAATTACAAAGGAAAAAAGAATTTCTACTCAAAAGAAGGAAACTACAGTTCATCAGAGTCCAGTGACAGTGATGAATCTGATGATGATGAAGTCTCTTTTCTAGGTATTGAAGAGTCTAATGAGATAGAAAAAATTAAACATGAAAAAGAGTCAGAAGATGAAGCAGAAGTTAATATGGAAGAAGAACTCACAGTGCCTTGGATGAATTAAGAAAATACAAAACCAAATATAGACAACTGAAAAGTTTTGTAGTTGAACAAAAGGAAAAACATGAACAGAAAGAAAAGGAGATGGAGAAAATCATGAGCAACCTGAAAAACCAAATCCTAGAAGAAAATAGGATCGAAAAAAGTCTTGAAAAGTCTCTTAAATAAAAGCACATAACCTGTGAAAGAATGGAGGCAAAAATAGTTCACCTGAGAAAAAAACTTGATGCAAAACTCATTCATACAAAATATGAAAACAGCTCTAATATATTAGATAATTTTATTACCACACAAAGGGATTCAGGTGATAAAAATGGAATAGACTATTCTCAAGAAGAAAGCCAAGTTAATTAAAAATCTTATGTAGATACTGATAAGAAAGAATCTGAATAGATCTACCAATATAATCACCACAAATACTGAATACACAATAAATCCACAAAGCAAGATAGAAGAAACCACACTTTATTATTACCAAACCCTTGATGTAGGGAAACACCATACAATGGATCCTATTATAGAAGGGATAATCTCCTGTTCACTTGCCTCTTCGAGGGGGCATCCTCCTATTGAGCTACAACTCACAATACAATAATTATCTTCATGTCTCATTACATTGCTTGA
>JZKD02S0359893.1:61204-72699 GCA_000966675.3 Picea glauca | reverse complement strand
ATCCCATGTCTTGGGAAGACCATTGAGTACTATGTTCACCAATTCCTTCTCTGAAGTGATCTCTTCAATAGCTTGTAGTTGATCTCTTAACTGGGATATTCTTACAAAGTATGATTTTATGTTGTCAGCATCATTCATCTTCATGTTACGGAGCTCATTCTTCAGACTCATAACTTGTCCAATGTTTCTGACTGAGAAGAGATTTGTAAGGGCATCGTACATATTCTTTGATGAGTTAAGATGGGAGATGTAGGGTATCAAGTGGTCTTTTATAGAATCCACTATGATACTCATGGCATTGAACTTCTCCATAGTTGCAACGCTCTGCGATTCCTTCTCTTCTCCTTCTTCAAACTCTGGCTTCACGATCTTTCCTTTCACGATATCCAGCACTTTATTCTTGGCAAGGATGAGGTCAATCCTTGTCTTCCATGCTCTGAAGTTAGAGGCTCCATATAACTTGTTCTCAGACTTCATAGAGTTCGTCATGGCTACTTGACTTGGTCAAACCCTAGATTTGACCAGAAATTCAAATTTCACCTCTTATCTTTCTGAGAGTACCAGGAGATGGGTTGGGCTAGGGCGCACTGATATATCTAGAGATTAGGTCAATCCCTTCACTTAAGGTGCCTCAACAAGAGGATTAGGGTTTCTTCAACTGCACCTGCTAGTAACCCTAGTTGCAGTGTCCTGGAAACTGCTCCTGCTAGTAACCTTAGTGGCAGTTCTTCAACAAGCTCAATATCCTAGCAGCTATGTTTCCTTCTAGCGTTTAGACTGACTGAAGGAAGTGTGGGCCCATAACATGTTAGAATATAGAATATGGTGTGCTCGTTTTACCATTGACGATACCCTCGTCACCCAACCATAGGCCGAAGCCACCCTCCAAGCACCTTAACCTTGACTGAGAATTCCTCCGGAAACAAACCCTAAGCTAGATAGCCAAACAAAGGGTAGCGCACCTTTCCCCAAGGATAGCGCATCACAAAAAGCTGATCAGATAGTCCAAACCCTAGCCAAGAGATAGTCCAAGCCAATACTAAAAACTAGTTGTTGTTGCAGCTGCACCTGCAACCCTCCTCCACATGTGCACACCAAACTGGGAACTGCAGTGCACACCAACTGGGAACTGCAATTATGAGATGTTGTCAAATGAGAACTAGCGCCCTGTATTTATATTGGTTCTGCCAGATTTGTTGGGGCCGACTTCTCCTTCTGGATATGTGTTTGTTCATTATATTATTATTATTTCTGGTCGACTTCTTTTCTTGGAGGCTAATAACCTAATATTAATTATCTTCTTGAGCTGACAAGACTTCTAGGGTTATTAACCAACTCATTAGGGTTTTCTCTTTCTTTCCAGAGTCTTCTATTCTCGTCAGGTTCACACGTGGAGGTAAATACCTCCCGCAGCTACCATAATATTAACAAGATGGAGTCATTCAGTATGACAGGAAAAGTATGATTGTAGGAGGAGTTATCCGATTTTAAATTATGGTCAGAAGTATACAAACAAACAGAGATTTATCATCAGTGAAGCAACCATTTTCCATTGATGTCAAAGGGGGAGAATAACTTCGGAGGAGAGATGCAACATCACAGGGGGAGATTCAGTATGAAGTTTGAGTGTTTCCATCAATGACAAAGGGGAAGATTGTTGGATATAGTGTCATTGATGTCAACAATTGATGTCATTGATGTGATGATAAATAGGTATGACGAATTGTCATTGATATCAATAATATTCAGTTAGCATATAATGGTTGATCTCAAACAGTTGGACGATATGCAGAGCTTAAAGCTCAGAAGAGATGACGCAATGAAACTCAGATCAAGTTAGGATCGTTGATTCACATGCGCCAGATTAAGTCGGATTAAGTCGTGACCGTCGAATGCACAATCGCCAGATCAACGGTAGGGAGAGATTGTGGAGATCGAAAAGAGTATTAAACATCGTGTTATTTCCAATACCGCAATTAGTCAGGACCGTCAGATCTTATAGTTTCAAAGATCGACGATTGTGTTTGACTCACCAACAACGCACAACTTCAAATTGTGGAGTTTGGGTGACGAGTTAAATCACTCGCAAGTTTTGGTTCCTCAATAATCCTTCATCATTAATTCGCTTCGAGAGTCTTCATGACCATTGGATCACCTTTGAGTGGAAGAACAGGATAAGCTGAAAAAATATGAGATCTCAATTATTCGAATTCCCCTCAGCCGTCGAATCAAATGAAGTGGAAGGATAGGATAAGAAAAGATGGAGGGTTGTTGGATTTAAACCAAGGCAAAGAAGCATCGCAGACATATCGAATCGTCGATCTAAGATATTGATCACACGAACATCATTCACTTTGGGTCTAAAGATGTGAGGAGGTTATGCTTCGGGAATCTCACTTCGAAAGACTTGTGAAGTCGAGATATCGAAATACCCGAAGTCTCGAAAGCCAAAATTTTGAAGTCACTCTCAGTCATCGATCTGAGATACCCTTCGGATACTATTTTGACCGTTAGATCAAGGAGATGAATATGTGTCACATCGGGAGATCTACATCAGCATACCACATCAACAAGGACACGTGGCACAGTCAGATAATGACAAGTGTCAAGTTGAAATCGACATTTCAAGTACACGCAAATCACGAATCTAAGTGACACGTGGAAGACACTTGACTCTTGCCACGTAAGCAAGTTACCTCACTTCGGGAGTTTCACCACCAACAGATGCCCTAAGTCCCGGAGTGGACATGGGTCGTCCGATCTAAAGAACACTTTGGGTGCATTCTCAACCACTGATCAAAATACAGTGGAAGGATAGCATAAGTGGAATAGCCGAAGTTCCGAAGTAAATGGTAGTCATCCATCTCAATGCTTGATTAATTCCTAGCCATCAGATTAAGCAGTGAAAGGATGAGTGTAAGGATCAAATCTAACCATTGATTTGGTTCCGCAAAATAAATCGTTCGATCTAATTCGAAATTTTGAGAAGTTGAAATCCTGAAGTCCCGAAGTCTCGACTATCGTCCATCTCATCAGGAGATTAAATCGTGGTCGTTAATTTGATAAGCGTCCAAGCACTCGTTTGGCCTAGCGTCTGGTCAATGCCATTGGTCATATAGAATAAGAGATACAAATGCAAAACATAATGCGTTGCTAAATTTGATAAGACCGTGGTTTTGTGTTATCGATCACATGTAATGGTTTGAAGGAAGCGCCTCTGCAGAAATCGGTTCCTGCGACAACGGCAGAGATTCGGGATCGAGTTAAAAGGATGAAATTGATTTGTATCTATGATCAATTTATGAAAATCCTTCACCGTAAAAATAATAAACAATGATTATGGTTAAGTTAAACGAAGAGTTGCGTTGGTTCAAAACAAAGGGACACAGTGTATCACTCTCACACCGTTTTAAAGATTATATAAACGAGGAAGAGTGTTGAGAAGAAGGTGTCTCTACAGTCTGAATCAGAAGATATATTAAATCAAAGAAGCAGAGAGATGCAGTAAAGACTTGATACAAAAAAAAAATCAGATTCAGAAAATAAGGGTGGTTGGGTGGTGCAAGGACATGTTGGTGCCTCCAAAGGGAGTTGGTGCTTCCTTGTCAGTTGTAGCTGACTAAACAGGGGGTCGAAGCCTCCTACCAGTTGGTGCTGGTGAACAAGGGTGTGGGTGCATCCTAATCAGTTGGTGTTGATCGAAAAGGAAGAATATATTTCTTCTATGTAACATGTAAAACAAAATTTTGCAGTTAATAGAAAAGAGTTTGTGGTTTTCCCATTTGGGTTCCACGATAAATATTATGTTAAAATTTTGTTTGCATTAACAAATGAAAAATTGATATAATAATTGTGTCACTGATTCACCCCCTCCCCCTCTTAGTGACAGGATCTGATCCTTCGTGGTAATGATGGGAAACATAGGAGTTGGATGTGCGTGCATATTTTTAGAAAATATTTGGTAAGGGTGACACTTCTTGACCTCTTCAACACAATCTTTAAAGATCGTCGACCAAAACTATCCAACACGCAAAATATTTTGGTTTGTTTCCAACCCAGAAAGATGACTGCCACATGCTCCACTATGGAAATCATTAAAAACCAAATATGTTTCCTCGTGGGTGAGGAAGTGATGGAGAATTGAATCTATCCCTCGATGATACAAAGTGTCTCCAATAGTGAGATATTTGTTCTCTGTGTGGCGAATCTGTCGTTGGTCATCTCATAAAAAATGAAAAGGAAACTTCAAAGTCTGGAGATATATGATGATATCTCCATGCCAAGGGTCAGACGAAGAGATGAGGAAAACATACTCATCCAGAAATGAGTCAATAACCATATTGTCCTCCTTATCTACTGGAAACTCTGACATTATCTCCCTGAAAACTAAGGACTTCTTGAATTTGGTAGAAGCAAAATCCAAATCAAATTCATGAAGCACAACAATCCACTTGTTGTACTTCCCTCTGATTATTCACTGACTCAACACATATTGAAATAGATTAATATCAGTGACGAAAGTTGTATTACGCGAAAAAATGTGACGTCGAAGACGCTGAACAACATGAAAGTTTGTCAATGCTAGCTTCTCAATATGTCATGAGTAATTTAGTTCAGGAGAAACCAAGCCACGACTCAGATAATAGATGGTGTGTTCTTTGAGATCATCATCCTACTGAACTAACACCATGTCGATAGAGGATTTTGTTGATGCAAAAAACAAAATGAAATCTCTATTATAGTCAGGAGGAATAAGTAGTGAGGCGGAGATTAAATTTGTCTTCAATGCATCAAACGAATGCAATGTTGATTAATCTTAGAAAAAAGGGACTCCTGACTTCAAGAGGTGCATAAATCCTTTTCTAATATCAGCATAGTTTGGTACGAAACATAGAAGGAAATTTGTCTTTCCTTGAAGGCTCTAAAGTTGACACAGGGTACGCAGGGGAGGAAACTACAGTATTGCCTCAACCTTCAAAGGGTCGACCATGATCCCTTTGGTTGATACGATAAACCCCAAAATACACCCCGAAGTAACGCATAAAATGCATTTATGAGGATTCAAACAAAATCGATAATATTGGCACCTTTCAAAGACAAGGTGGAGGTGTAATATATGTTACACTCTCTTACGAGAGTGAGTTGTAAGATCATCCAAATAAGCCTCCACTATGTGTTTGAGATCATGGAAAGCAAACATCATGGCCTATTAAAAAGTGGCTCCATCATTTTTTAGGCTAAAGAGAATTTTCTTGTATGCAAAGGTTCCCCAAGGAAAAATAAAAGTTATCTTATGTTGGTCCTCGGGCCAGATCTGTATCTATTTATAACCAAAAAAATCGTCCATAAAAGAGAAAATATCACTTCCTGCACATTCGTCAAGGATTTGATCGATAAACAACGTAGGAAAATTACCTTTAGGACAAACTTTATTTAAATATCATAAATTCATGCACACTCTAATTGTACCATGTTTCTTGTCAACGGGAACGGGGTTCAATACCCATTATGTCAACGGTACTAGATAGATAAAGCCTGCTTTGAGTAGATTTTCTACCTCAACTTTGATCGTCACTACTTTCCTAGGGTTCACTAGTCACAACTTTTGTTGTATCAAATTAGCATTTGCATAAGTTCGAATATTATGCTAGACAATCTGAGGATCAATTCCCAGCATTTCCTCATAAGAACAAGCGAACATGTCACGGAACTCCTTAAAAAAGGTTGTATATGAACGAATCTTTTCTAACGAACAGGTCGCCCTAATGAAAAACATTTTCCACCACATCCGGATCTTGGAGATATTGATCAGGATAGTCTCCAAAATATTTGCCATGTTCCCTTCAACATATATGTCGTGATTTTCCAAAGGGTTCAATGGACGATAAACATCTCCAATAATAGTCGAACGAAATTATCCTTTCTCTACACGATTGAGCTCGGAAAGAAAATAAGACCTATGATGTAAATCTTCCCAAGGTCACTCAAGACCTATCATCCCATTGAGGATTGCCTCCTTTGAATGGAGGATGATGTTCGGGAAATCGTGAGATTTAGAAGAATTAAGATTCCATACAGGATCTAAAATGGGATCCCCTTCCTCCACTTAGGCAGGAGACATATATTTGTTTGCAGTGGTTTGTTGAATGCCTTGATAAGCTATATCGGTTGCAGAAAATGGAACTGCCATTCTAGTACGTTCCAAGTTGTCCCCCGAAATCAACAAAGGAGGAAGAGTCCACGGATCTTCAAAGTAATAAGTTCGAAAATATCCCACTTGAAATATATCATCCCTCAGTGTAGATTGTTTAGGAACAGTTAGAACGGCATTGACATCTAATGACGGTGCCGAAAAATCGAAGGTACCCATCATGGAAGGATACATCTCGACACCCCAATTCGTAGGTGCCCGCTGCGAATTTTCAATCAAAGGCACTAAATGATCCAGATTTATAACTGGAATGAAATTAAATACAGATGTATAGAAAAGAAACATATAGATATAAAATAAAACTTGACTTCTATTAATAAAGAGAACCTATTGAAACTGTAAAAATACAGACAGAAACAAACTTGCTCGAATGGTAGTAGCTTATCTCTAAGACGAGATGTGATGGCTATGATAATTCGCAAGAAGATGAGTATAATGAGGCTCCAAAGGCCTTTTTAACATAAAACATAAATGAGAAAACCCTAAACATCCAAAACCCTAACCTTGGGAGATGAAATTCCAAAAGGTTTGTGGGCCCTGATGGGGGTAGTTGATACGTCAACTTTTCGAGGGCGTAACTTTTGCATACGATCTCAGTTTGGGGCACTCAATACAGTGTTGGAAAGGTATAGTTGAGGGGTACATATTACATTCAAACTAGCATCTTCCTTCGGCTACATGCTAGGTATTGTTGAGCCCAAAAAACATCATTTAAGGCCTCAAAATGGCCCCAGAAGTTTGGGACCCTAAAAACTGTAAACAAACTGCCAAAATGGAAACTATTCTTTGAGCCAGTGGAATAGGTGGGTGGCCACCGATATCCACTTGGATAACCGAAGACACTAGCGATGTTGCAGGATCCACCTAAGCGACTGACAATTGATCAACTGTGACAATCCTCCCCTCATGACGGAAACATAACACTCAAAAAACCATGGAAAATAGAGTTGTCATGGAATACATCCATATTCTTCCTAAGAGTATATTATAGTTGAGAGGCGCATCGACTAATTCTACTTTGATGCACATGTTTTTTCCCTCTAACTAGATGGGGAAAGAAAGGATAATCCAATGTGGTCTAAACGAACAGCCAACGAATGCCATAAGCAATATAGGAGATGGAGCTAACTTAGGTGAGATGATATCTCTCCAACATGATAGCGGCATGATACACATCTAAGCACCTTAATCCACCACAGTGCGAAAAATATTTTTTGAACAAGACTTTGTGGTGTAAACCACTACAATCTGAAACACGATGTGATATGAAAGGCGAGGCTTGATGTTAGAAGTGTAAAACATGATGGACAATGATTTAGAGGATTCAGAAGCCCCCAAATCAGACAATAATGCATTATGTTGCGATGGGAAACTATGGAGAACTTCTAGTGTGAACATAGCACAAGGCGTTTGGGCAAAATCTTCAACGATAAAATAATTTTGGGTCGCTCTAGTGTTCGGATTGTGAGATGTCCATTTCAACACACCTTTCGGTATGCAAGGCATTGGGTCTACCGTTGATTTATCTATATGGAGAGAGCTTGATGGTCGTGGTAACTCCTTATCCATTTTTGAAAACTTAGGATTCCCGTAATCACGGGCTCTAGTTTGCAAATTAAGATCCGACCTCAGCATGTAGATGTTCAATGTTCCAGATTACGACATGGGGGTACCCTCATTACTACCATCTGTATTAAGTGTTGAGGAAGTACCCTGCATTAAATTATATCCTTGTGAAAACGGGTTAGTCAAAATAGCAGGTTGTTGTTGCATTAATAAGTGTTGGGATTCCTCAAGTTTGGGGCAGAGGTGAGTCGGGTGATCTTCTTTGCAAAGATTGCAAGGAAACTTTACCTTTCTCTTTTCATTCCTTCCCCCATCAATGTTGTTACCTGTATTTTTCTCATTTCCCCCACCACCCTTTTTTTGTTTTCCCTTCTTTTTTCCTCTGGGTTGCTAAGGACCCTGTTGGTCCTAAAGTATGCACCTGAATCATAAAGGGCAGAGCTAGGCCACCTCAAGTTTAGAATAGTTGATTTAAATTTTGTTGGTCAGTTGGAGGGTTGGTTTACCAATACAGTAACATGGTTGGGTTGGAAAACTGACATGGAGGAGGGTTCTCCTTAGCTGGTGGCACACAAATGACATACAAGTGAAATAATAAAAACAAAGGGAAACAACAAACCACTTAATGAATAATCAAATGCAAGAAGTTTAATACTTAAAATGTCATTTCAAGGCATCAAACATGTATCAAAAACACAATTACTCCCTCAGGTTGCGATAAAACAAATCTTCACCAAGCATTAGTTGTTTTCCCAGGTTGCATATCAATAAAGGCAAGTTATACAATAGCCGAAGGAAATGAAAAGTACTTTGCACAAATCAAAAACTGCATTCAAGATAAGATAAAAACACGTGACGATTTGAACGAAACATTGTCATCAGGAGTATATTCATCGGGTAGAGAGCTTTAATCCATGCATAGAACAGATCCAACCAGTATGATGTATTGTTATCCTTCCCCAAAAAATCCGACCCCTCAAAACATACAGAAACTGCATATGTATCAGAGTTGCAAAGGCTCTCGTCCGTTTGGGACTGAGACTTAACTCTACATTAACAATTGTAGAACAATTTATCAACTTCACTAAAACATTGTTGGACTACAACAATGTATACTTCACACTTGACTTAATCAAAAAGAGTAGTTCTTATCAAACATAGAAGACCACTTATTGTGCTTTAAACTAAACAAAGTCTTGAACTGAATAATTGAAAACTGATACTAGCGATGAAACTGGATAGTTGTGAGCACTGGAATGAACTGATACTATGGCCGAAACTGATTTGGAGTGACAGATTTGAGTTCTGCATTGATCATGGTGTGCATGTGCGTTGTTGGAGGCCACTGAAGACAACTGGATGTGCAGCGTGAAAATCTCTCGGAGTGACGTGGTGACCTGACGTCATATAAGCACGTGATTGCGGAAGTTGTAGAGTGTGGTTTGGATCCACATCGCTCCGACCCTCGCAATCCACCACCAATTGCCATGTACCCCACAAGCTATACCATGGTTTCAATTGTGGGACCGCTCTAGAAGAATAACGTTCGAGCATTTTTCATCCCCACAATGAAGTGTGGTCGTCGATCGTGTTGCAATATGCGATCTGGGGACGCCCAGTTATTTTAGCGCCCCTGCTAAAGTTCTATCAGTCTGCCATATTAGAACTCGCCTATCTGATTTAGCGATGGCACCAATTTCTTAGATCTCGGGAGCTTTTGAACGCGAAGCATGATCATCTCTCGAAGTGACGTGTCTCAAAAGGACAGTGACACGTGTGAGATGAAATCGAGCAGATGACATGTCCCAAGGTGCTTGAAAAGAATGCCACATGTCTATGGTTGAACACTACATGTCTCAACATATGAGTGCCATGGGTCTTAACATATGAATGCCACGCATGTTCGAAACTTCGTCACTTCGGCGTTCGAGAGTTTTAGATTGTGAAGCATGGAAATCTTTCGAAGTCACTTTCTCTCGGTTGACGTGGCAGTCTCTTGTTATTTCGGGACTTTAGCTTCAGGAGCTCGGGATGTAAAGCATGGAAATCTCTCGAAGTCACTTTCTCCTGGTTGACGTGGCAATCTCTCGTTACTTCGGGACTTCGATCTTCGGGAGCACGAGATGTAAAGCATGGAAATATCCTGAAGTCACTTTCTCCCAGTTGATGTGGCAGTCTCTCGTTATTTTAGGACTTCGGGCTTCGGGATCTCGGGATGTAAAGCATGGAAATCTCTCGAAGTCACTTTCTCCCGATTGACGTGGTAGTGTCCCGTTACTTCGGGACTTTGGGCTTTCGGCACTTCAGGGATTATCTCTGGTCATTAATCCTCGCTCTATTTCCACACTCTGAATGCATGAAAACCGTCGATCTGAGTAGCTTGTTGGATCTCCACCGTTGCAATTTTAATTTGTCTTTTTTCTTGTATTTCAATCCCGAAATGGACTGCTCTGAATGCTGCATTTTTCTCATGGTTTTTCCCTGTCCATACAACATACTTGACCGACCTACTGTAAGCTCAATTAAAGGCAAAACGGATGACAAGTAATTCGGACCAAATCATGATATGTGTTTACCCTTCACGAAAATAGAAAAACTGTGTGCAAAAAATCAATCAAGCAAGACAATAAGGAAAACCAAGTCATTGAACAGATGGGAAACCGACTTTATCAACCAGAGGAGGAAAAGTTTGACGAAGGCATAGGGAAATGAGAGAGGAGAGGCAGGGGTGCAGAACTAGGTTACAACATTGGCTCCAACTGGGGATAGCACTTCCCTGTGAGGTCCTAAGAACAGTAGATCAGTGCCTTCAAATTTAATAACTTGCCCCTTCCTCCCTTTTCTTACCTCTTTTTTGTCTTCCATCCATGCATCTCTGAAAACTAACTCTGAAACTAACCCAATTTCCTTTGTTTGGATATGGAGTCTTTATTGAAATTTGAAACTACAGCTAAAACCCAGTAGCCTTTGTTGGGCTATGGAGTCTCTTATTCAAGCAAGTTATTGAAAACCAACACACTAAAAAACAATCTGCTAAAACCTCCCTTTTCTTACCTCTTTTTTGTCTTCCAGCCATGCATCTCTGAAAACTAACTCTAAAACTAACCCAATTTCCTTTGTTGGGATATGGAGTCTTTATTGAAATTTGAAACTACAGCTAAAACCCAGTGCCTTTGTTGGGCTATGGATTCTCTTATTCAAGCAAGCTATTGAAAACCAACACACTGAAAAACAATCTACGGAACTAAAAATTAAATGCTCGAACTATGAGATTATTCTCCTACTACCTACTCTACTGAGTTGAAAACCAACTCAATAATGTGTAATTCCATTTCCAATGAAACCAAAAAACCATTTCACTGAGAACCATAAATCCATGCAAGTCACTATTTAAAATAATCTGAATGGGGTATAACAAATGAGACAAAAAGTTAGTAAGCATCTGGTACTTACGGTCGCAAATGATGATCATGCTAAAACTTACAACCTTGGGGATTTTGGAAAAATAAGAATCCATCCAACTTGTTATTGGATCTTGAAACTCGTGGAAAGCCTCCAACTGGTTGAGAAGATAATTTTTTTGTTGTATGAGATCTTCATTATTGATAAGATTATACTCTTCATGTTCTCCTTGCAATAAATCACTAAGTGTTGATATTATGGTAGTTGTAGGAGGTATTTACCTCCACGTGTAAACCTGATAAGGATACAATACTTC
>JZKD02S0359893.1:20547-48889 GCA_000966675.3 Picea glauca | reverse complement strand
ACTATGTGGGCATGTTGCCTCTTATGTTTCCTCTTGTATTCTTCTCGTCTGACTGGACAAGAATTCGCCTTGTGTCCCATCTTATCACAATGATAGCATTGTATAGATGAAAGATCTCTTTCCTTGCATTGTCCTTTCTTTTGAAATCTCCTTGGATGAGATTCTTTGTTATTGGATTTGTTTGATGGTTGAGGCTCTCTATGAATCTCTCTTTTGAGGTAGGGTTTCTTCCTTCCTCCTTTGGTGTAGGTGGCTAGGGCTTGATCATCATCCCTAGCTAGTAGCGTTTCACGATTCGCTACTCTTGTTTCTTCTTGGATGCATTCTTCCCATAGGCTGTCAAACTTCAGTTTCTTCTTTCTGGCACATATCGTCTGGATGAAGGCATCCCAAGGTCTTGTAAGACCATTTAGTGTCATCATTATGAGTTCGCCTTCGTCTATGGTATCTCCAATAGCTTGTAGTTGTTCTTTGAATTTCGAAATTCTGAAGAAGTATTCATGAATCATTTCTCCTTTCTGCATCCTTGTATTCTTCAGTTGAGTTCAAAGATTCATCTTCCGGTTTATGTTCTTTCCTTCATATAGTCTGGTCAAGGGATCGAACATTTCTTTCGAGGTCTTCTTGGATGAAACATAAGGGATCAGATGGTCCTTGATTGAATCTGCAATGATTCTTTTGGCCCTTATTGTGTCATTTTGATGCTTTGCCTTTTCTGCAGCATCTTCGGGTTCCGGTAATTCTTCCTTGACGAATCTTGCTAGATCATTCTCTTCAAGAATGAGGCCAATCCTATACTTCCAGGCATGAAAGTTTTGCACTCCTTCTAACTTGTCAACAAGCTTAATGCTTGCAGACATCTTTACCTGGAGCTAGGAAAATGACCGAAAAATGAAAGTGTTCAAAATCAAAATTTGAACTTACCAGGAGATGCGCTTGGCTGAGGCGAGCTGCCTGGTGTGCTTGGATCTGAGAAAATCCAAATTTGGCCCTTCAAATCTGATCTACGGATTTCTGGACTGGTGCTTCTGGTACTTCTGGTACTGGTTTTCTGGTACTTCTGGTACTTTTGTGAAACTAGGGTTTCACTTTCCAGGAGATCTAGCCACTGAAAAGGTGCGCTGAGGGTGCCAAAATGATCCCTGGGGGAGGGCACAACTTTCTAGGTGATTTTGAAGCTGAAAAGTTTCACTTTTGAAAAACCCTAATTTGCAGGTACTGCAACAGTGACGTTTTTCTCTGGCGAAATATGCTTTCTTTGGGTTGGCTCTGAAACCATGTTAAAGTTTATGCCATTATTATAGTTCTTTGCATTTCAATAGATAATAGCAACATAAGAACAAGATCACTGAGCAATACACATTCACAAGAGACACAGCAATTATCCTGGGAAACCCTCTAGGGGAAGAAAACCCAGCAAAACTTCCTTAATATAAATAGCCAATACAATGCCAAGAGATCTTATGCTAAAACAGAAAGTCCTCTCCTAAGATATGCACCACTCTCTCTCTCCTTTGTCGGTAACAGATCAGAACTTGTCTCTCACACTCAGCAAGTGAGTTATGTTCAAATGAGGCGCTAGCCTCCTTTATTTATACAAGTTCTGGCACGTGTGAAGTGTCTCTACACTGGCAGGGACGACCTCTCCATCTGGGTGGGTAAATCGACCTTTTTTATATTTTTGGGTCTTCTTATTAACTGTTGGGGCCGACTTCTTATTCTGCCTATTATAATTGTCTGTTGACCAATCCGCAAAAGGAAATTTGGTCCTATTACAATATCTGACATGATCAATCCACAATGGGGATTGATCCTATAAATAAAATATCATTAATAATAAGAATACTCTTTGCAGTTACATTATTTTAACACAAACATGTATTAAAAACACAATTACTCCCTCAGGTTGCGATAAAAAAAAATCTTCACCAAGCATTAGTTGTTTTCACAGGTTGCATATCAATAAGGACAAGTTATACAATAGCCGAAGGAAATGAAAAGTACTTTGTACAAATCAAAAACTGCATTCAAGATAATATAAAAAACACATGAAGATTTGAACGAAACATTGTCATCGGGAGTATATTCACCAGGTAAAGAGCTTTAATCCATACATAGAACAAGTCCAACTAGTATGATGTATTTCTATCCTTCCCCAAAAACTCTGACACCTCAAAAAATACAGAAACTGCATATTTATCAGAGTTGCAGAGGCTCTCGTCCATCTGGGACTGAGACTTAACTCTACATTAACAATTGTAAAACAATTTATTAACTTCACTAAAACATTGTTGGAGTACAGCAATGTATACTTCACACTTGACTTAATCAAAAAGAGTGGTTCTTATCAAACATAGAAGACCACTTATTGTGTTGTAAACTAAACAGAGTCTTGAACTGAATAATTGAAAACTGACACTAGCGATGAAACTGGATTGATGTGACTGCTGGAATGAACTGAGACTGTGGCAGAAACTGATTCAGAGTGACAGAGTTAAGTTTTGCATTGATCATGGCATGCACGCGCGTTGTTGGAGGCCACTGAAGACAACTGGATGTGCAACGT
Organism: Picea glauca; assembly: GCA_000966675.3. Classification (NCBI taxonomy): domain Eukaryota; kingdom Viridiplantae; phylum Streptophyta; class Pinopsida; order Pinales; family Pinaceae; genus Picea; species Picea glauca. The sequence continues at coordinate 46,323 of JZKD02S0359893.1, read as the reverse complement.
GAAAATCTCTGGGAGTGACATGGTGACCTGACGTCATATAAGCATGTGATTACGAAAGTTGTCGAGGGTAGTTTCGATCCACACCGCTCCGACCCCCGCAATCCACCACCAACTGCCACGTACCTCACAAGATATACCATGGTTTCAATTGTGGGACCACTCTGGAAGATTAATGTTCGAGCATTTTTCGTCCCCGCAATGAAGTGTGGTCGTCGATCGTGTTGCAATTTGTGATCTGGAAACGCCTAGTTATTTTAGCGCCACTGCGAAATTTCTATATGTCTTCCATATTAGAACTCCCCTATCTGATTTAGCGATACCACCAATTTCTTAGAGCTCAAGAGCTTTTGAACGCGGAGCATGAATATCTCCCAAAGTGACTTTTTCCCGAAGTGACGTGTCTCAGAAGGAGACTAACATGTGTCAGATGAAATCGAGTAGATGATGTGTCCCAAGGTGCTTGAAAAGAATGCCACATGTCTCCAGCTAAACACTGCGTGTCTCAAAAGATGAGTGCCATGCGACTTAACAGATGAATTCCACGCGCGTTTGGAACTTCGGCACTTCGGCATTCGAGAGTTTAGGATTGTGATGCATGAAAATCTCCCGAGGTCACTTTCTCCTGGTCGACGTGGCAGTCTCTCGTTATTTCGGAACTTCGGGCTTCAGGAGCTCGTGATGTAAAGCATGGAAATCTCCCGAAATCACTTTCTCCCGGTTGACATGGTAGTCTCTCGTTACTTCGGGACTTCGGGCTTCGAGAGCTCGAGATGTAAAGCATGGAAATCTCCTGAAGTCACTTTCCCCCGATTGACGTGGCAGTCTCTCGTTACTTTTGGACTTCGGTCTTCGGGAGCTCGGGATGTAAAGCATGGAGATCTCCCGAAGTCACTTTCTTCTGGTTGACATAGCAGTGTCTCATTACTTCGGTACTTAGGGCATTCATCACTTCGGGGCTTCTGTCCGGTCGTTAATCCTCGCGCGATTTCGACACTCTGAATGCACGAAAACCGTCAATATGAGTGGCATGTTGGATCTCCACCGTTGCAATTTTAATCTATCTGTTTGTTTGTATTTCAAGCCCGAAATGGACTGCTCTGAATGTTGCATTTTGCTCATGGTTTTTCCTTATGCATACAACATACTTGACCGACCTGTTGTAAGCTCAATTAAAAGAAAACAAGATGACAAGTAATTCTTACCAAATCACGATATGCGTTTACCCTTCAAGAAAGTAGAAAAACTATGTGCAAAAAATCATTCAAGCAAGACAATAAGGAAAACCAAGTCATTGAACAGATGGGAAACCGAATTTATCAACCAGAAGAGGAAAATTTTGACGAAGGCATAGGGAAACGAGAGAGGAGAGGCAAGGGTGCAGACCTAGGTTACAACAGACCCTTTGGGGTCATCGACTACACAATATGTACATCTGATGATTGGGCAGTGTGGGTGGTCACACTAGGGATCTTATTAGTCGTAGTTTTTTTAATCGACAATTGTTGCATCTGATTGGAAATCATATTTGTGGTTTTTATTTGTGAATAACCGACAATCCCATCGGCATCCAGTCCTAATTTTGGTTTTTCCAAGTCAAGCATCGATTGTGTTGCGTCTGGAATTATCTCATAGAGAATTCTTGACTTATTAGAGTAAATGAGCTCTAATTGTTACACTCTGAACATCACTTACTCCTTTGTGAACACTCTTAAAGTCGCAACATCCTTATAAATGTAAGGGAGTAATTACTTCAGGAACCATTCTAAAATAAATTATGGAGGAACCGTGGCCTTAATCAAACTTTTCTATCTCCTCCATTCCCAAATGTGATTGAAAATGTGAGAGGACTTGTTTTGCTCAAAATTATCCAAAATCTCAGAGTTGGCATCGTATTAGACCAGGAGTTGGAAATGATTAAGAAATACCATGGCTAGATCGCCAAAAATTCCAATCTTCGACCCCTCCAGTTTTAAATACCATTTAGTAGTGCCCCTAATGAGGGTGCATTGGAATAACCATAACCGAATAGAGTCGTTGTTCAACGAATTAGAGGAGCACCATAAATGAAACATCCTCCCATGGTCTCCAAGGTCTTCACCATTCTTACCTTCAATTTTTGGTATATCTGAAGGCAGTTTGGTAGGAATCGGAGGTTGAGTAGGGTTATGACGAATAGGATCGTTCATTAACTTGGAAAAATATGGAAAATGGAGGTTTTCCAAAAAAGGTAGTCTAGGTTGCGACATTGACGCAGGAAACACAGGATTAACAAACCCCAAATTAGTAGCCTAAAAAGACTATCCTAGATTGAAGTTGGCACCAGGTTGCCAACAAGAGTTTGCGGATGGGCTAGAGATTTGGATGAAACCATTTTGGCCCTAGTTAAGCAGAGGAAAACCTCCACCCATCGAGTTCATGAACAAAAGAGAAAGGTTTCCCCCTACTGACCCTCCTTGTGAAGGAAAAACTCCTTGCATGGGAACATTCTGACAGAGAAAAGGGTTCCCCCCGTTGTGGCATCCCTTGATAGGAGAAAGGGCCTTGCATGGGATTACATTGACCATGGACAGGGTTTCCCCTTACTCGCACCATAGATGAAGTGAAAGGATTACTTCCAAACCCATCGTATAGCGTGACTAAAGTCGAAGTAGATGGCATGCTAGCAGATTGAAATACACTACCCATGGAACCACCCCAGCCTGTGAAAGGGTTAGGGATAGAATTTGGGAACAACCCGTTCTCGATAGAGGGAAACGACGGAGAAATATGACCTCCGCCCCAAGGAACAACTTGGTAGCGGGAAAACAAACTCCCCACAGCAACATTGAAAGTTTGGGTCAATGACTGGGAACCATCCAAGATGCTTTGCATGCTCACGGATAACATACAAAACAAAAAAGCGTTGGTTGTCAAAGGTAACAACATGGATTCACTCAAGAGTGAGTGGAACCAACGATCAACGTAGTAGAGTTGTTGATTGAGGTGGGTCTGGTGGAGTGCACCACACTCATCATTTGGTTAGAGACACCAGGAGGAAATATTCCTCCATGATGATTGCCAACATGGGAGTTGTTGAGACCCCCAACACAGATATTGTTGAAGTTCCTTCCATTATGGCCCACTGAAGAGGGATACTATCAGTGAAGTCTGACTTGGGAGCCGGAAGCTACACAACAAGTGGAGTGTGAGGCCTAGTTAACAGAGGATTGAAAGGCTGAGCGAAATCCTCAACTCTGAGATCTGAAACAGTTACAACCTCCAGAGCATAAGCATTAGTTTTTACGAGTTCCGTATTTACAATCTCGAGTGGACCAGTGAGTACAAAAGTGTCGAATTGGTCAAGTCTATGCCTAAGAGGAGGAGGCGGAGGATTGAACTCTACTTCGTCTTGAGGATGAAGGCTTTGAAGTATCATCAATCGATGAAGTGGTTGGTCAGCCACTTTGAGTTGCTAGCTCTAGGTAACTACCCACACCTTCCTAGGAAATCTATGATCGCAAAACACACCACTAAAAAATGCCCTAAGAGCAACAGTAGTCACAAACAACTTTTCCAATATCTCGACTCAGGTGGATTAGGTCCTAATATCACAATAGTAAAAAATTAAGGAAAAAAGGACCTTACGGATGAAGGCATGAGTTGATTAAGTCTTGTGGACCAGCAAACGAAGAAGTGAGAAGTCGTTACCTCGATCTCCAATAACTATCCTTATTAGGTTCAAGTACTCACACTTCACAGGGAACCCTACAGTAGTACTGAGAAGTGTGATACGAATTCTGCCCCATGTACCATGGTAAGCCCCCCGCAGTCACCTCTGAAATCCCTAGGAAAAGAAGCTAAGGTCACCAACTCGCAGTCATCATACAGGGGAACAATCGACAGTAGGGATCAAACGTATGGGAAAGGTAACAAATCTCGAAGCCTCGAAATCAACTCCTCTTAGGGAGGTATGGGTACTAACGAAACCCCCAAAAATTGATCTTCCTGCAATGCTTGGTCAAGATTTAGAGGGGTTATCTCATTGGCTCTTCCTCACGTGACCTCGTGTTTGGATCCTGTGTGAGATGAGTTTCCTAGCCACACTTATACGATAGTTTGGTTTTTCACTCCCTAGCTCAAACTCCTAAGTTTGTTTTCTAGCCCTGGAGAAATTAACTCTCCAACCTAAACCAAGGCCCTAGCCAAAACTAGTTTGTTTACCCTAATAAAATGAAAATGTCTAATTGATTTTCGTTAGTGTTCATTTTATAGATTCTTATTTACTAAAAAATGGTGTGGAGTGAAACCAAATGATATTTTTGACGAACTCGGAAAAAAATAAAAAATAAAAACAATGTAGTTTTTCATTGAAAATGCGAGTGTAAATAACGCTTCAGAATTTAACAAAAACAAACACTTTCTTTCTTGTATGCAAAGAATGCAATTCTTATTTTAGATGCAATTCATTTACTAATGCAAGTTTCAGATGCAAGACAACTAACAATATTGGAATTCTTTTCGTCGAAGCTCCAGAAGCAAAAAATAAAAAATACTTTAAAAAGTATAAAAGTGAAATAAGAGAAAAATTTTGTATGATGAACATTTTTTTTAGATGCAAATGCAAAAGGGAAAGGAGGAAAATTCACAAACACGCACTGTTACATTTTTACTTTATACAAATCAAGAAAACAAGAAATTACAGGGGAAGAGAAATTGGTAACAGATGACTAAATCACACCCTAAGAACATTGTAGTAACATGAAACAAAGTGTAACAAACACCCAACAAATATTTCTAAAACCCTAAGCCATAAAAAAGTAAAAAACAACAACCTTGATTAACAAAAAAAGATGTAAAATATTTTTTTAACTTTTATTATAATATTGCAAGCAAAAGAAACTAATTTTGAAACCCAAAAACTACTCCAAAGACCTAGCAGGACCCAGGAAGATCCCACAAAGTCACAACACCTACCTCCAAAAGTTTGGAAAAAGTTAAAAAACTCCCTCACATAACATGTACGTGACTATCCAATGTAAAATTAGTGTATATACGCGACTCTAACTAGAGAAACTCACGTACGTACGCAATTGTACTAACAGAAACCCACATACACCCTTAAAAATCCTCTCTAAATGAGAGAGGAGGGTCTAGAAGACACACAAAGGATTGTATAAATTTAGAGAAGGATAACAAAAGTCTTAAAGCACAGAAAAATATGCAAAATAAATGCAAAAAGAAAGCACCCCAAACGACCCAAAAAGGGAGAATCCCCAGTATGGTCGCCAGTTTTGTTACAAAAATATAAGTCCCATGGCTTTGGGTCAGGGCCACATCATAGCAATGCCCTTAAAAGACTCCTCTCAACCTCTAATTAGAAGATCAATTGGAAACAACTACCTGCAGTAACTAACTTTTAGAAGAAATGAAGAGGAACATACTTGGAACCCTACGTTTGAAATAGATCCCTTTAGAGGTCTTTCGCTCCCAAAATCCTTGACAATGATATTTCGAAAGTCCTACAACCAAAGAAGTATACAACTACAAGAAAGTAGTTTTCCGCTAACTAAATAAATACAATCGATTCAAATTTTATGTTAGATTCAAAATAAGACACATAACATCATTGAAATCATGAATTAACACAAAGAATCAGAGGAGAATGAGAGTTATTTTATTGATAATAGCAAAAGGGGGTTGGTTACAACCTATAACCATTGTGGAACGATCCCAGAACCAAGTTCCAATTTCCTCCACCCAAGGCTTGAAAGGATGAAGACTACCTCCAAAATTTTGTGTCCCAATGGGTCCAAGGAAGCAATAGGCTTCTTCCTGATGAGATAAAGAGGAACACAAATCCTAAAAATAAGGGTTTTCAGGGGGGGAAGACAATCTCAAAAATATAGGGAAACAGGGGCTTGCAGCACTATAAAGAAACTACCAGCATAAGGTTACCTCTCTCTCATGATGTCTTTTCTCCATCTCAAGGCTATCTTTTGTACTCCTTTTTGTTAGTTAGAGTAATTATGCATGGGCTATAGGAGGTCGAGAACCTAGGGAACCCATCAACTCCGCCCAAAATATCCGGAATTATATTTTTTTTTTAGCCAAACAAACATGTGCATGGGTTGCTAACTAGAAAATCATGTATGTACATGTGTTTCTTTGAGAGTCATGTACATCTTGGAAAAGGGGATTTTTAATATAATTTTCGGAAGGAAAATGGGGGATTTTTCTCCTGCAAATAGGGACAAGGATGTAACTGAGGCCGATGAGTCTTCATAAACATAGAAGGTGTCAAATGACGCTATAACAATCAATTTATTTATCATGTATGGATTATATATAAATAAAGAAAAAGAAGAAGGATAAAATATCATATCTCCTTGCCTGGAAAATTTGAAGAACAAGCTAAGAAAACCTAGCACAGTGGTGGATTGAGGGCTCGATGGTTCTCAGTTGTGATGAATGAGGGGTTGGTTGGGAGGACATTTTTTCGCCACACTTTGTTATGGCATGTTGGATCAAGGATTAGAGTACGATTGAACGTTCATAGTATTGTAAGTAAGTTGATTCCTTCAAGTACTTTTCGGTAAGTTACTCACGACACGCTCCTTATAAATTATGTAATCTTGAATCGTGTGTCTTCATATTTATCAATTAATAGTTGCAGATTGTGGTGTTTATCTATGAAATTATATTTATTATAATTTAGGCCATGGCCATATGGTATTAGAGAGAAGTTATAACCCTTAACCCTCAAGGCCTATGGGCCTTCCCAATTAAGTTCTATATATATATATGTGTGTGTGTGTGCGTGTGTGTGTGTGTTTGTGTGAGACTTAAAGCCATTTCTACAAACCTGCAAAATGTTTTTGGAAATTTCTTTTTGTTGGCTATCTTCAATTATTTACATGATTGCATAAATCTACATCATAAATATATCGTATATGACATGTTTTTTTCAAAAGATCTATTTGCTTGGTCTCAATGTATAAATATTCACACAGCTTCTAGTTTGAGGATGCAACTCTGATTTAAGCGCACATAATTTTTGCTGCAATCTCATATTTACAAAGTATTCAGAAGGAAATACATTACATGGATCAGATCCAAACCAGGCATAGATCTTCTTTAAATATAGTTTATCCAAGAAATATTTAAAGATTTGTTCCAGATCTGAGTGCTCTATATTGAATACATCATGTTCCAAATCTAAATACTCTTTTAATATTTGGGATTGTCTATCTGATCTACAGATTCTCTGAGTTTCTTCTTGAAGCGGTCATTTCTTGCCCATGTGGGATATTCTTTGTAGTTGAGACATTGTCAATCAACCTAGATCATTTGCATCAAAGTCGGTCCTTACAGAACTTTAAATATTGGGATGTTTTGGATCCCTGAATAAGCCAACATTCCATTTTTTAATGTCTAGTTTTAAGGTACTCATATTTTTCTTGAGAAACAACATGATTGAACTTTTTTTTTTTCATTTTACTAAAAGATTTAGCCAAAAAATAGTGTGATTTATATCGGATAGTATTTGGGTGGTAATTCATGGAATCATACATGGATTGGGTTCCATCAAACGGTATGAAAAACAATCATTGCATAGGGGAGAGAGAAGGATTTACCAGTGCACTAATGTGTTTATGCTTATGATGGAAATATTCTCCTTCCTTGTGATCACAGTCAGTTTAAAACTTTAGGATATGTTAAATAAGGTGTAGGTAAAGCATCAACGATCAAATATAAAAAGTTTATAAATTTCATGCGTGAATATTTGGTGTGGTTTTCACCAATATGTTAATTATCCTGATAGGTTATATATTGTCAGGTTAATGGATAGACAATGTGGTTGAACCCAGAAGTTATCAAATGTCGCATTGGATTTTTTATATAAGAGTTGTGTCAAATCTTATTACTTCTTTTGACGTCATGGGTATATGAACAAAGGGTATAATTTCAACATTTTGTGACTAGATTGACCTTATGACTTTGCTCGATGTTTCTCATGCCCATGTTGCTGAGAAATTTATTGTTATGACCAAGGTTTATTATGATAATCATGCTTCTCGGGTCCCCACCAAGATCCCCCCTCTATTCATGGTAAGCAAGTATTCATAGATTTCCAAATCACTTCGTATTTTTTGTAAGTTGTTTTCATTTGTGTCAATACATTTGCTTGTTTTGAATATCTTAAATAATAACACAAATATTGAATAATAGATATGGTATTAAGATTCTGTGTAGAACGCTCCATGTTTTTTCTAGATAGATCTATTGTTCTGTTGTATAGAATCTGTTTTGTGGCATGCTCATATTACTTCCATTTTGTACTTTTTTTAATAGGAATTCGACTCTGATATATAGGTTTATATGTGTAGTATAGAAATCACATGGTGCCCAGCGTCTAGTTCTATTATAGTATGACAATTTTGCAGGTGCTGGTAAAATATTGTTCCATAATGAAAGCCCCATTGATGACAATGGGCCTTTTAGTATCCATGTTAAGTGTGAACATAAGAAGGATCCTATGAAGCATATACAGTGAGTAATACCACATCATACAAATTCAATCCAATGGAATCATAACCCACTCTACCTTACCCCTCGCACCAGGCTACACTAGATTTTGATAACTGAGTTCCTATATTAGATTTGATCCATTAGATTAAGTTGTGCTCTAGGAAAATAACATTTAATTGTTTTCCCAAATCGAATCTATCCACACCGACATTGAATCTAATAGTGTATAGTAATCCATCCATGCTATCATGCCTCTAGTGTTAGTCATAGTTGTTTATTTCTTGAGCTCTGCTCGAAAATTATACAAATGAAAAAAACATCAATGATCATTCCTCTGGTGTAGTGCAATGTTTTACATTTTTAGTACACTAGTAAATTTTTGTTATTGGCTTTTTGGGTGTGTGTGTGTGTGTGTGTGTGTGTGTTGTTTTCTATCTTAGGTTGTGAATGTTGAGATCATTTATCAACCCTAAAGGTATTTCCTGAGAAATCTTGGTGGGATCTTTCATATTAGTATTGATACATGTGACCTATCACACTAATAGCATTCATGTACAAGCTATCTCAGTAGTCTTCTAAAAATTCTAATTGCAAATATTTTTTTCCGCATTCATGTTGTACACTAATAGAATTGTGAGTCAAAATTAATGTGCAATGGCATGCCCATTATGAGATATAATGATCTCATGACCATATATAATGTTAATTACGAATTATTATCCATAGATGGCCTTGATCAACTTGTACCTGTCACACAATTTAGACGCATAAATTATATTACATTAAATTATGAACCAAAAATTGTAAACTTGTGAAATGCACGCACTGTATGTGCAGAATTAGATCATTTATAGCATTTATCTACTTTGAAAGTATTAAACACACTTGCATAACAAAAATACACTTGTGTGAAATTAAATTCTAATTCGACCACTCTTGATGATGATCATATACTTGGTCACTAATCTTACTAATGGGATCTTGTTGTCACCAAGTTATTTCCTTCCTAATCTTAGTATTTCCAACTTTCTGGAGAACATCATTCCATTGTTGGTGAATTAGGAAACACACCACACTTGCATAAGAAAAACGCACTTGCATGAATGTAAAGATTCGATATGAATCAAAATGTGATACGAAGATATATCCAAGTACTGGAATTGCAATTATAAAAACCATTGATCGTGGTATTTCACTCTACAGAATGTTCATGCAATATTGTTTGAGAAAATTGTTCAATAATAGTTATAAATGGATATTTTTCTATAGCTTGCAATCACACATCACACTAAATTGAAATATTGCATAACAGGAAATGAAATGATAAGTTAAATAGCATGTTAAAGAAACTAAATCTGAACATTAAATGAAAGAAAACTAACTAAATAATCCAATGCAACGTATACCAATGTAGGGGGCTTGCCTAGCTTGCATGCATTGCAGAAGGAAGCTACATAACTAAGAAATGATCACACCATGATTCAAAACATCAATTGTATTTGTATTACCATAATCATGTTCAAAAGTATACAATGATTTTTCTCATAAGTTCGTTATCCTCTCTTTTTATCCCTTTCCTACAACTAGACTATTCTACATATATATAGCATATATGAATCAAGGGAAGAGTGTTTCATAAGATCCACTCAATCCCCTATTTCATGGATCTACAAAACTAATACAACAAATTGATACTAATTCGAGAGTATAGGATAAACAGTGTAGCCTAAATTTTTCTCTTCATGGGAGCAGAATAGGATGTTTAACGTTTCCATTAAATAATTTCATGACATGGAATGCATGAAATTATTCTTTTTGTCCTGGAGTAGAGCTCGGCCATGATGGAACGCTTCTTTTAAGAAAACAATTGACTCTAATTTTGAACAAGAGATAGTGCCTTCCTTGTCAAGTATAGATTTGAATCAATATGTGTTGAACCGTTTCGTGGGGCCTATGAACAAAACCCATGTGGAGGATTTCGATATGAGGGAGCATTGGTATGTCAACCAAAGAATGGTTACCATATCTATGCGTTGTGGTTACAGGATCTGCACTTCTGGTTAACGGATCCAAAAATTTTGTAACCGTCACTAGTAAAACAAATTCCAATTCTATTTATTCATCAAAAACAACGAAAATCAAGAAAAATAGACAACTTAGTACCTTGTAAATCTCATTGCAATGTATTCCTTGAAAAGCATGAGTAATTTATCAAAATGAGATAATAAGGAGGTAAAATGGAGTAAAAGGTCAAAAAGGGAATCGGTCATAGTAAAAAATGCATCAAATCTAGGGCCCAACATCTCCCCCACACCTTAGGTATTGCATGTCCTCATGCAATTGAACTAGACAATTGACCATGACTTCAATATTGATTCCAAAAATTTCCAAAACTAAACAAAATTGTATAATCCTCAACATTATATTCTGGAATTCAATGTGTTGGAATTTTCTATACCACTTTCTTGCTATCTTGAGAAACCTTTTGTTTTTTGATGCCAACATTTTATTCTCTTATTGAAATCTGGTACTCTAACTCTTCAAGGATTCATTCTCATTCTTGATATAATGATCCAAGACTTCAAATTCTTTAATCTCTACTTTTAACCTTTTGATTTTCTTATTTTTCCTTTTCAATTTTGAAGAGTCAGAGGTGTCTATAGGGCTGGAAAGTACTTCCTCTTTTACTGGTTCAAGAAACTCTATCTCATAATAAATATCATCAAATGTTGGTTTGTTAGCTTCTAGTTCAATACACTCTATCTCATAATCAAGATCATCAAATGTTGGCATGTTAACTTTTGGTTCAATACACACAAGAGAATCTAGATTAGAGAATCGGGTTCTTGGATTTTTAGGCATAGTTTCAACAATTACTAGTTCATCCTCTTGCTCTATTTCAAGAATTTGATTTGTCTCTATGTGTTGACTCTACTCTATCTCCATTCGGTTTTTTTTCATGCTTCTTGTGTATCGTTGACCGACAAGCAGGTCAGTCGGAGTGCTTGGTCTCTTATTTCTCCTTTATGGATTCCATTTCGATCTCTCTATCTGCATAGTGAATCCATCGTCTCTTTGAAATCTGAGGTATTCACTAATATTATCTTGAATGTTATTAACAATTTCCTCGTGAAAACCATTACGATTTAGAAAATCAACCCATGTGTCATTTTGTTTCTTTAGTTCCTCCACGGTGATGATTTTGATCAACCTATGGTGATATAAACTTTGTTTTACATGCCTAGGGTCTCTTTGAATATGCACAGCCATATTATAGAGGATTTCCATAAGTAGAAAGGAAAATTAATCTTGTCATCAACTTCAAAATGAAATATTAAACGGATATGATATAGAAATGTAATTTCATACCTGCCTTCACACATTATATATTTATAAATGAAAAAAATAATGTTTTTCCAATCTTCTTTTAACCATGACCTCGGAACTCCCTTTTCCCAATTGGATTTTTCCTTTTGTGAACACGGGAAGCGGGTCCAAACTCGTTTCTCTATCTTTTTTTTTTACCACCGTGCATCGGCTCGAGGCAATCGAATATTTTGATACTTCAAACACCAAATTGTTGGTTGTGGAGCCTGATTATCTTCATGATTCAGAGGTGTCTTTGTTTTCAATTGTGTTTATACCCCATGAAAACTTTACACCCCGGAAGAATGTACACTCCTCCACGTGGAGGAGTGCAGAGGAGAGTTACCCCCTCTACGGGGTCCGGGGGAAAGCGAGCCCCCGAAGGGGGTTCGAGGGACAACGTTCCCCGATGGGGCTTCGGGGGCAGAGCCCCCAAAGGAAAAATTATTTTGTAAATGTATATTGTAATTTCATTGTAAATCTGGACCGTTCATTATAAGGTCGCAGATATAACGGTAGAAGTTATGCTAGGGTTTTTTTTTCCCTAGAAGGAAACCCTCTTTTATGAGGGAAATGTATTGCGGCTATGGATCATTGTGAATATTGTATTCTGAGTGAGGATACTGTGAGAGAAAGAAGAGGAAGTTACAGTGGGTGTGTTGTAAGTTGTATCCCTTCATTTGTTGGATAATAATAAAGCAAGGACCTGGAAATTTCTCTGGTGGGCGTAGCCCACACTGGGTGAACCACATATATCTATGTCTCTATTTTATTGTGTATCTTCTTTATTTTATTTCCGCATTTGTTTTATTTTATTGCTCTGTGATCCTATTTTTCTAACAACTGGTATCAAAGCAAAAGGTAACTCGCAAGAAAAGAGGGTTCCTGGTTCGAGTGGGAGCAATGGCGGAAAATGGAAAGTTTAGGGTCGAAAAATTTAGCAGCCAAAACTACCAGTGATGGAAGATGCAGATGGAAGATTATTTATATCAGATGGATCTATTCCTAACATTGGGTGGAATAGCAAAGAAGTTGACGGCCATGAAGGATGAAGAATGGGAGGTTCTTGACAGAAAGGCACTAGGAACGATACGGATGAGTCTGGCAGTGTCGGTGGCTTTTAATATTTAGAAAGAAAAGACAACAAAGGATTTTATGGATGAATTGGCTAAACTGTATGAAAAACCCTCAACGTCCAACAAGGTAATTCTAATGAAGAGATTATTTAATATAAATATGTCAGAAGGTGGGTCTGTTGCAAATCATTTAAATGAATTTAATATGGTTACTAATCAACTAAGTGATGTAAAAGTGGACTTTGATGATGAAGTCAGGGCTCTTCTAATCTTGTGCTCATTTCCACAAAGTTGGAATGGCTTGGTCATGGTTGTAAGTAACTCTGTCTCTGGTTCAAATACTTTAAAATTTGATAATTTTGTTGGTGTTATCCTTAGTGAGGAAATGTGACGGAAAAGCACAGGTGAGAGATCAAGTAATGCATTGAACATGGAAAATAGGAGAAGACAAAAGGATAGAGGAAAGGGCTTGGAGAACTGCGGGAATTCTAGGAAGGGAAGATCCAAATACAAATTTGGAAAGATAGAGTGTTGGAATTATGAGAAGAAATGACATCTGAAGAAAGACTGCATAGATCCAAAGAAACAAAGAGATAGACAGCAGGAGAAAAATTAGGAAGCAAATGTAACAGGTAATGTGTTACAAGATGGTTTAATTCTTTCTGTAGATAATATTTCTAAGTCTTGGGTAGTAGATTCAGGGGCTTCATTTCATGCCACACCCCATAGGAAACATTTTCTAGATTATGTTCAAGGTGATTTTGGACAAGTTCATTTGGGTGATGATGCACCATGCAAAATTGTTGGAATGGGAAAGGTAAAAATAAAACAAAGAAATGGAAACCAATGGTTGTTGAAAGAGGTAAGACATGTTCCAGATCGAAGGAAAAATCTAATTTCAACAAGGCAGTTGGAAAGTGAAGGTTGTATATCCATATTTACAGATAAGGTGTGGAAGGTCACCAAAGGATCATTGGTGATAGAAAAATGAGAGAAGGTAGGTACATTGTCTTTATGTACTGGTAATACTGACTCTTCTATATGTTTAGATTCTACAGGAGTGGATACAGCACTGTGGCATCATAGGCTTGGACACATGAGTGAGAAGGGGATGCAGATACTTCACAAAAGAATTTTTTTTCGAGATCTTTAACAAATTGATTTGGATTTCTGTGAGCATTGTGTTTATGGAAAACAGAAGAGTCGGATTTCTCAGAGTCGAAAAGGAAAATAAAAGTGAAATGTTAGAGCTTGTGCATACATATGTATGGGGACCATCTCAAGTATCATCTCTTGGTGGCTCTCGTTATTATGTTACTTTTATTGATGATGCAACTAGAAAAACTTGGTTTTATTGCATTCGGCAAAATATGTTTTTGATACTTTTAAAAAATGGAAAGCTTTGGTTGAGAATGAGATGGGAAAAAGGTTGAAGTGTCTCAGATCAGACAATGGAGGTGAATATTGTAGCAAGGAGTTTGATGATTATTGTTCATACCATGGAATTCGTAGAGAGAAGACATTTCCAGGAACACCACAAAAAAATGGTATGTCATAAAGGATGAATACGACAATCATGGAGCATGCAAGGAGTATGAGATTGCATGTTGGGCTTCCCTTACAGTTCTGGGCAGATGTTGTAGATATTGTTGTTTATTTAATAAACAGAGGACCTTCAAGCTCTTTCGATGGTAAAATTCCAAGGATGCATGGACATGTAAAAAGTTAACTATTCTTTTTTGAAGACTTTCGATTGTAAATCATTTGTCCATATTGATAAAGAAAATAGAACAAAGCTTAAGGAAAAATCCAAGTGTACCTTTATTGGATATGGTGTTAATGATTTTGGTTATCGCTTATGGGATTATGAAAATAAATAAAAAAATCATTAGGAGTAGAGATGTCATGTTCAATGAGAAGTTCATGTACAAAGATCAGTTGCAGAGAAAGAAACAAGAAAAAGAAAAACCAAAATACACAGTGCTTGATGAGATCACTAAAAACGAAATTCCAAAGGTACCAGAAAATCATAATGTACAACAACAGGATCAGCAGGTACCTCAAACTCCTGCAGGTGTTGTTAGAAGATCCATCAGGTTAATTAGACCCCCTGAACGATACTCTCCTTCATTGTATTATTTATTGTTGATTGATTCTGGTGAACCAGAATGTTATGAAGAGGCAATGCAGGTAGACACTAAAAAGAAGTGGGAGCAAGGCATGAAAGAGGAAATGGACTCCTTGGTAAATAACCAGATTCGGGATTTGGTTCAGTTGCCTGCAGGAAAAAGAGCATTACAGAATAAATGGGTTTACAAGTTGAAGGAAGAAGATGGAGGCAAAAAGCGGTACAAGGCTAGACTTGTTGTAAAGGGGTTTGCACAAAAGAAAGGTATAGATTTTGATGAAATATTCTCTTGTTGTTAAAATGACTTCAATTAGGACTATTTTAAGTCTTGTGGCAGTAGAAGATTTGCATCTTGAATAGTTATATGTAAAAACATTTTTTCTCCATGGAGATTTGGAGGAAGAGATTTACATGCAGCAGCCACAAGGGTATGAAGTCAAAGGAAAGGATAATTTGGTATGCAGGTTGAAGAAGAGTTTGTATGGCCTAAAGAAAGCTCCAAGGCAGTGGTATTTGAAGTTTAACAAGTTTATGACAGAACAAGGTTATAGTAGATGTCATTCTGATCACTGTGTTTATTTTAAAAGGCTAGAAAATGGAAGCTATATTATCTTGCTATTGTATGTAGATAACATGCTTGTTGCAGGGTCTAATCTGCGGGATATAAATGTGCTCAAGAAGAAATTAGTTAATTCATTTGCGATGAAGGATTTGGGTGCTGTAAAGAAAATACTTGGTATGAGAATAACAAGAGACAGGAAAAATCGCAAATTGGCATTGTCTCATGGTGAATACATAGAGAAGGTGTTGGAGAGGTTTAGAATGCATAATGAAAAACCAGTTAGTACACCTTTGGCCATCCATTTCAAATTAACTAAGGAAATGTGTCACAAGACACAGGAGGAAATAGAATAAATGTCCAGGGTCCCTTATTCATCAACAGTTGGCAGTTTGATGTATGCGATGGTTTGCACAAGACCAGATATTGCACATGCAGTGGGAGTTGTGAGAAGGTATAAGAACAATCCAGGTAAAGAACATTGGGAGGAAGTAAAGTGGATTCTCAGGTATTTGAGAGGTACTGCTACTCATGCATTATGTTTTGAAGGTTCGGACACTTTTCTACAGGGATATGTTGATTCAGGTGTGGCAGGTGATAAAGATAGCAGGAGGAGCACCACGGGGTATGTTTTTACTGTAGGTGGAACAATAGTAAGTTGGATTTCAAAACTGCAAAAGGTTATTGCACTTTCAACAAAAGAGTCAGATTATGTTGTTGCAGAGGCTAGTAAAGAAATGATTTGGTTACAGAGGTTTATGGAGGAATTGGGAAAGAAGCAGGAGAATAGCAGGTTGTACTGTGACAATGAGAGTGTCATTCATCTTGCAAATAACTCAACCTTCCATTCGAATACTAAGCATATATATCTCAGGTCCATTTCATACAATCCGTCTTGGAAGATGGACATTTGAAGTTGGAAAAGATACACACTAGCCAAAATCCTGCAGATATGTTAACAAAGGGAGTCAACCAGGGAAAAACTGAGTTCCTACTCAATTTCAGTTGGTCTTCAAAAATGAACATGATTATGAGAAATTTTTCAGGTCCAAGAAAGATCATAGTCCATCATATACAACAGCGATGGAGTTGTTGAGATCAGTATCCAAGTGGGAGATTGTTGGTTGTTGAGCCTGATTATCTTCCTAATTCAGAGGTCTTTGTTTTCAGCCGTGTTTATACCCCATGAAGGCTTTACACCCCAGAAGAATTCACACTCCTCCACGCGGGGGGGTGAAGAGGGGGTTATCCCCTTTGCAAGGTCCGGGGACAAGTGGGCTCCGGGCGAGGGTTTAGGGGCGGAGGTTTGGGGGCGAAGCCCCCGAAGGAAAAATTGCCCTAAATTTATATTGTAATTTCATTGTAAATCTAGACCGTTCATTATAAGATCGCATATTTGACGGTATAAGTTATGTTAGGGTTTTTTTTTTCCTAGAAGGCAACCCTCTTTTACGAGGAAAATGTATTGCGACTATGGATCATTGCGAATATTGTATTATAATTGAGGAGATTGTGATAGAAAGAAGAGGAAGTTACAGCGGGTGTGTTGTAGATTGTATCCCTTCATTTGCTGGATAATAATAAAGCAAGGACCTGGAAATTTCTCTAGTGGACATATCCCACACTATGTAAACCACGTATATATGTGTCTCTATTGTGTTGTGTATCTTCTATGTTTTATTTCCGCATTTTTTTTATTTTTTTGCTCTGCGATCCTGTTTTTCTAACACAAATCGCTTATCAAAGGAACATTTTCTTCAAAAACTTTTGCAAATGCTCGTTTCACCTATCACTAGAACCCTAGAATTTTTGAAAGGATGGAAACCATCCAGCCACCTAAAATATATGCTTACATGCTTTGAATTCTGGCTATGCTTCTAGAATTTAATTCCCATGGGTTCATACTCGATGACACCATGCTTACCAAAATGTAATACCCACAATGTGGAGGGTTTTCTTGAGCGTTTCTTTTTTTTAGCTACTCAACATTGTCAGCGAGGAGTTTGGGTATGAGATAAGGTGATGGAAATAATTACAGAATGAAATTATAATTTGGTCATGTGACTCATTTCGAATCATGTGAGGATTCGAAATGAGTTATGAAAATCATATCGTTAGAAGTTGGTCGATTTGAGGTGACAGCGAAACCATGATTTACTCATGCATGAATACAATGAGAGATTAAGGGGAAAATAGTTGTCCATGAGGTAATAAGTATTTATTAAGAACAGGCTTATGATGTTCGAAATTGGTGGAAGTGTGATAAATTTTTAGAATATGGGTGTGCAAATGGTATGCGATAACCAAGGTAAGTATTATGACAAGGTATAGAGAATACAAAGGAATATAAGAGCTCATAAAAAAATTCTTAGAAGTTTCCCATATTTCTGATAAACAAAATAAATTGGAAAAAATGTTTTACCTGAAGTTACCTGTGTTGGAACCTTGACTGGAATAATGGAAGTCAACTTTGTTGGAATCTAAAGAAATGCAAACATAAAAGAGAGGACATGAATCTTTAGAACTTGTATATTGAATCATGCTAGAGAGAACTAAAAAAGGTCTCATGCTACTTGAAATGAGAAATATATGACTATTGATGTTGGATCAAGAAATATGTAACAGGATTATCTAAAATGAGAGACATGTGTTGCAGAAGAAAATTGATTTGGAAGGTCAGAACAAGAGTCTTTGAATTGCTGAAGCACCTTAAAGTTTGAATCTAGAACTGGTTACCATAAAAACAATCTCAAATTGTGAAACAAACCTCCAATGGCTTGTTAAAGGACTTTCAGTAACCACTAGGTGAATCTAGTAACTACTGAAAAGTAGTGGCTACTGGACTTTTGGTCACCACTAAGTGAATCCGATAATTGTTGAATAGTAGTTACATGATTACCGGTAATTACTGGAACTCTAGAATCTCTGAGAATGATGAAGAATAATCAATGTTGGAGTTGTTGTTGGGTCAAACTAAGGCTATGATATTCTGCAAGGCACAATACTTGAATTCTAGAACATGTTGAATCGAGTTTTGATCTTCTTTGACTGCAGGAACAGAGGGGACTTGTATGGTTGGATTTAATTGTGGGTCACTGAAGTATTCATGCTAAAAGTTTAGATCTGGATGCTTTAGACCTCTGAACCTTTTATTCTTAAAATTGAACTACTAGAACTTAAACTGAAATTCTAACTCAAAAATTTGTTGAAACTCAAAATCTACATACTGGAAAATCTCGTAACTAGTACTTCTTTGTTGGAACTCTTCAGAACTCAAATTGGAATATTTGAACCACAAAGATTGTTATTCATAAGTAAAAAATCTAAGATAATAACCATCATTGAATTATGGATGTTGGAGGAATGAAACTAAGCTCTATATTTGATCTAGAAAATTGACTTCACCGACATATTATTATGAAAAGAAACCTTGGATGTTGAAACAAAAATAAAGCTTTGAAACGATAAAGTTATAAACAGGTTATAAGAACTGGAAGATCCTATAATTATCGGAAAAATACTGGAAAAATACTTGTTTTTTAACTTTTCCAGCTAGGACCTTGATATTCAAGCGAAGTTCATGTTCAGTTGTGCTAGAAGCCTAGTTTTTACAGTCTGGACATTGTTTTTATCTTCTTATTTTTGTTTTCATCTTTTTCTTCTTCTTTTTATTTTTTTTTCTCATACACACACACATAGGAAGGAAAGAAAAATCAACTTGAGGTGGAAGTAGGAGAAAGGCCTCCCTTACTTACAACCTCCATTTCTAATTGTTGCAAAAAATTGTGAAAAAATCTTATCTGGTTAAAGGCTTTTGATACATTCTCAATCTATGGCCATTTATCGAACAAGAAACTTCTTCTTCATCAATAGTATTTATTTTTACTGATCCATTGTCAAAAAGAGTTCTAATTTCATAGGGTCCTAA
Source organism: Picea glauca (assembly GCA_000966675.3). Classification (NCBI taxonomy): domain Eukaryota; kingdom Viridiplantae; phylum Streptophyta; class Pinopsida; order Pinales; family Pinaceae; genus Picea; species Picea glauca. The sequence continues at coordinate 26,758 of JZKD02S0359893.1, read as the reverse complement.
CCAACAAGTATTGAGCTTCCCTTTAAAATATTTTAACTTAGATTCAAAAAGAAGAGCCTGTTGGCCCTTCGATATGGAAGCAAGCGAAGATTAAGGAAGAAAAGGCAAAACGCGAACTCTGCAGAAGACACAGTGACTGATACTGGGTCGAAGTGAGCAGAAAAGACGGTGCGATGTAAGAGAAAGCAAGTTGTTGGACAAGGAGATCGAAGATGATAGATCAGCAAGGAAGATGGACCGTGGACAACTCAACAAGTGGAAAAGCCATTGTCGGATGCTTTGGAGCACCGCGCGAGAAGGAAGGAAAGACAGGCTGGAGAAACCCTAAAAACGCGGGTCAAGTTGACCTAGGGTTTTAGACACTTATGGTTTTGGTATCTAGGGTTTTGACACTTAGGTTTTAACCTAAGGGTGTCTGAGAACTATTGTAATGTATAAATAGAGGTCTAAAGGACCTGGGATGGGTTGTTGGTATTGTTGATTCTAGTTTTTGTTATTGGCATGAGTGATTATTGTTGTGTGAGAGAGAAGTGCTAGGTGTAAGAGCCTTCTGGTATTGTAAGATCTTCAGCTGGGTGCAAAAATCAACCCTGCAGCTAAGTGCGCAAGGATGGGAGAGATAGAGAGGAGAAGAGAGAAGATCTGCTAGCTGAGAGCGCAGACAAGAACTATATGTTTCATATTAATATATTATAAAGCACAGTTTTGTGGACGTAGCCCTAGGGAGAGGGTGAACCACGTATATCTTGTGTTGTGTGTGATTGATGATATGTTCTCTGTCATTTGATATGTTGTTATTGTGATATTAAGTAGATCTGAAGTATAACTTGCGCAGTAGGTTTAAGGAAGATAAAGAATACTAGGTGACTGTGTATTGTTGCTGTGAATCCATTCTGCATTCACTTTGGTTTTAGACAGATGTGTCCTGCAACCACCTATAGCTACTTCGGGTGAGACTGCATTTGCTTCGCAGGTGTTTTCGAAAGGGCCAGTAGTAAGGACTTGTTGGTGCGCTCTTGGAGTTGAACCCTAGGTCTGCCCATGTGCTAACAAATGGTTCCGTTGCCGGGACAGGAATCTTATTGAGGGAATGTCAAGGTGGTTTCCATCGCAGACAGAGATTCAAAAGTGGATAGAAGATCAAGAAAAGGACTTCGTTGAAGCCTAGAACAAGAACCCTAATCTTAGTACAAAGGATTGGCTAGAAAGATATATCTTTACTGATATACACGAGATTTTCTTTGGAGGAATCCATAGGGAGTTATACGAGTGGCTATATAGGTTAGCAGATACCCAATTTGAGATCAGATCTAGGCCACCTGTGGTTTGGACGTCGACGTTGATCAAAAAGGTCAAGAGCGTTGATAATGTCGTGTCAAGAGTAATAGATCACTGGTTTGATAGTACCATTGGAGGGTATATCACTGAGTTTGTTGTTGACAAAGTAGAATCGTATAGCCAAGCAGAGAGATATTTATTTAAGGGACCTAGAGGAAATTTTTTACATTTTCTGAAGCTGAAGATCAAGATGTTATTGCATGAGAAGAACATCTTGAAGATACAGTAGTCTGTTGGATTGAAGAGATAATGTTCAAGAACTCAGACAGCGACAGTGACACAGAGGCTGGACATACACGCAGTGGGAGAGTGTTCAGAGAAGTTCCTCTCGCGAACCTGTTTAAGCAGAACTACGGGGACAAGGGTTTCTACAGTGGAGAAGAGGCAGATCTGACAGACGAAGAGCATTCAGAATCCGCTAGGACAGAGGAACCTCGCCGAGAAGAGCCAAAAACTTCAGGAACTGCGCCGACAATCGAAGTAAGTACTATTAATCCTATTTTTGTTTCAGCAACATTAAGCAATCAGAGTAATCAGAGTCACTAGAGCACTGTTACTAGTACTCCACCACATACTCAGTCAGGAAACCTAGGGAGATCTATGTCAGATGAGATGAGGTTACCCACCTTCAGAGGAGATGGATCTGAAGATCCCGATCAGCACTGGTTTCTATGCGAAGCCGTATAGACTATTAAGAACATCATCGATGAAGCTGTCAAACGAGATCAGTTTAGTACTACCCTAAGAGACCGCGCACTGAGTTGGTACATGAAGTTTGTTAAGGGAATTGCCCAGCCTAAACCGCTGAATGAGATCAAGAACGCGTTGATTGTCGAATTCAATAAACCCAAGTCAGAGTCACAGTGCATTACAGAACTAAAAGAAATCAAGCAGAAAATAATTGAACCCGTATGGGAGTTCGATCAGAGGTTTAAAACCTTGACGGGACACTTGAGCTTCCAGATCCCAGATGAGCAGAACAAGGAATGGTTCATTGTTGCCCTCTTGCCACACATCGGAGTTCCTCTGATGCAACAGAAGATTACTTTGCAAGCTGAGGCACTGGAAATCGCCATGAAATTAGAATCAGCCCAGATGGGAGAATCCAGGTCAGGTATGAGTCAAATCTTGAGTCAACTAACTAGTCTATCACTGCAGGTCGAAGATATGAAAAAATACAAGGGAAAAGATAAAAGAGAAGACATCTGGTGTATCAGATGCAAATCAGAAGGCCATGACAAACAGCATTGTCCCCTATTCCATAATACTTGGCCTCTGGAGCTACGAGCCCCTTGAAGCAAGTTACCCTACCCTGGTGCGAGGTATGTAGAAATCGACATCACCCTGGTGAATGTACTATCTGCAAAAATATGTCCAGACACCCACAAATCTGTATTGCACGTTCTGTAAGTCGAAAGCACATGTTGATAGGTATTGTAGGGCTTATGACCTCATGGACAAAAGGTCAAGGGATATATACAAAATTCAAGGCGAAGTACAGCAAGAAGGAAGCATTACGCAGTATAACTCTCGTGGGAGAGGAAACTTCAACCCTTGTGGTGGATTCCGAGGAAGAGGAAAAGGAGGAGGTATGGGTCGAGGTCAAGGACAGATAATCTGTTATAATTGCGCACATCCAGGACACTTGGCAAGGGACTGTCAGAACCCTTGTACCACTTGCAGCTATTGCAACTCCTTCGAGCATGTTATTGAGGAATGTCCAGCATTGCTGGCTAAACTTCAGGAGAGACGGGGGCCTCAGCAGAACCCGCAAATACAACTAATCAAAGCATAACCTCGCGGAGCAGATCCCAAAGTTGTTGTTATCACTAGAGGAGGCGTTGTTACAGGATAGGATAGAGTGATCCAAGGAATGACTACAGAAGAATCAGGAGTCGGGAAAGCTACAGAGAAGACACAAGTGTTTGATGCAAAGAAAGAAAGACAAATCTTTGAGGAGACAAGAAAAGAATTCGGGAGAGACCAAGGCTCTTCATCGAAGATACGACCAGAAGTAAGAGAATGTGGAATTCCTCTGGCATTTGATCAGTCTGCTTCGCTTGGAGATGGAAAAGAGGTGAGTAAACTTGTCAGTTTCTTGTATACATTTATAGAGTTGATTAAAGATGAGAAACCCATACAAGAACTGCAAAATTTGGTCAGACAGTATGAGATAGGAAGGGTAGATCCTTTACTGAATAAAGCAGTACATCAACTATCCAAGAAGAGAAGGACAAATAAAGAACTACACCTTAATGCTCAAATTGGAGAGTATGATATAAACTATGTGGTCCTCGACTTAGGGTCAGAGGTCAATGTCAGGACCAAGCAATCCTGGGCACTGATGGGAAAACCTAAGTTGATCTATTCCCCTATCAGGCTTAGGATGGCTAACCAGCAGGCAATAAGCCCCTTTGGCAGATTAGAACATGTCCCTGTGGACATCGACGGAGTAAGGACATTTGCAGACTTCGAGGTGATTGAGATAGTTGATGATAGTTGTCCTTACCCTGCGCTGTTAGGAATTGATTGGGCTTTCAATAATTCCATTGTGGTTGACTTAAAGAAAAGAAGAATGATGTTTGAAGGAGATGGACTTAGGATCATCGCACCTTTAGATCCCGATGAAGGTCAGAGATACACAGAATCCATCAGAGAAGAAGACCACGCATATGAACTAGAAAACATATACAAATTAACAATCAGACAGCAGGACTACATTAATCCTACGGTGGATGGAAATTTGAGCTGGCGAAGTGACAGTGCATGTTCATCGGATTCAGAAGAAGCACTGGAGAAATGGCAGAACAAAATGTATGAGGTATCTACAAGGAGATGTGCTAGATTAACCCGAGAAGTTTGTTGGATCGGCACAACAGTAAGTAACTTGCCCACTTTTGACAGTCTGAATCATTTAGAAGCATTCTTGGTGAACTTTGAAGAGATTGTACCAACACAACAAAGATTGTTGGCAATGGATGAGGCCCTGAAATCAACTCCAGCGAGATGGTGGGGGACACACAAAAACAATATTACAGACAGGGTACAATGTCGCACTTTGATGACAGCACGATTTTCAGAGCAAGTAGAAAGTTGCAAAGTTAGATACGCAGGTCAAAGTTGTCCAAAGGACCATGTGTGAAGTTGCAAGGAAACCTGGAGCAACATCCCTCAAGAACAGTGGGTACACAAATTCATAAACACGCTGGACACAACCCCTATCAACTGGTACCTACAAGCAGAATTGCGCCTCATCACTACAGATTGGGAAGGTATGACCCAGAACTTTGTAACTACCTTTTTGTTTGAAAGCCAATATCCTACAGTAGATCAAGCATTACAAGTCGTAAGATAGAAAGTGTTCGAGGCACCTACCCTCCCTTTGGAGCAAGAAGAGGATGAATGGACTGCGCCCCTTCAAAAGTTGCAAGGTTGTTACAATATCAATGCAGCCGAAGACGATGATCCAAGGAATGTGAACATCACCGAAACAGAAGGCCGAAGAGACATAAAAGGACCAAGAGTTGAACCACCTTTCATTGGACAGTCGATCAAGATCAAGAAAGTCAACATTGGAACAGAGAACACACCAAAACTTGCAAATGTTAGAGATTATTGGAATGTTGCCACTATTGACAAGATCACAGAGTTGCTACATGAGTATCAGGACTTGTTTCCAACCAAGTTCACTGATCTGAAGGGTATTAAAGGGCCTATGGGGGAGATGAGGATCCCTTTGAAAACAGATGCCAGGCCAGTCAAACAAAGACCTTACAGATTTAACCCTAAATATAAGGAGAAAGTGAAAATTGAGCTCGACAGAATGCCGGAAGCAGGAATCATAGAACCTGTCAGAATGGATTAGCCCTATGGTGGTACAAGACAAAAAGACAGGAAAGATCAGGATCTACGTAGATCTTAGAAAATGAATGATGCATGTTTGCATGACCCATTCGCTACACCATTTCCTGACGAAGTGTTATACAATGTAAGAGGACAGGAGGTATATTCTTTTACAAATGGATTTCTGGGATACCATCCGATTCAAATCGCCATAAGACCACATTTGCAACAGAATGGGGATCCTACCAGTCTACAGTGATGCCATTTGGATTGAAGAATGCCCCAGCCATCTTTTCTAGGGTGGTGGTCGAAGCGTTTAAGGAGTTTTTACATAAATTCATGGAAGCATATTTTGATGATTGGACTTTTTTCAGTATTTTGCAGAATCATATTGAATGTTTAAGACTAATGTTGGATAAGTGCAGGCAGAGTCAGATTGCATTAAACCTGAAGAAGTGCATCTTCTTTTCACCCTTTGGAGTGCTGCTAGGTCATATTGTGTGTAAGCAGGGATTGTTGGTAGGTCCATCCAAGATTGCCATTATAGTCGATCTAACCCCTCCTACTTCAGTCAAACAGTTGTGCACTGCGCTGGGACACACTGGATACTACAGGAAGTTCATTAAAGGCTATGCACAGATTACAGCACCCATGGAGAAGCTTTTGAAGAAAGACTGTCATTTTCATTGGACAGAAGAATGTCAGCAGAGTTTCGACACATTGAAACAGAAAATGGTTATTGTGCCTATTCTGGTTTTCCCAGATTGGAGTAAGGAATTTCATGTGCATGTCGATGCATCTTCCATTGCATTAGGAGTTGTGTTAGCACAACCGGAAACAAAAGACATCGACCACCTGTTAGCCTTTGCTAGCAAAAAGCTATCAACAGCTAATATTAATTACACCACCACTAAGATGTAGAATTTTCCAGGTCCTATCAGCTGTCTTCTTGGTCTGTCTTTGACCAAGCTAAGACTCTAAGTTTCTTGCTGTCATAAATTTTAATTTCTGCTGTTTTATAACAGCCAAC
>JZKD02S0359893.1:9258-20497 GCA_000966675.3 Picea glauca | reverse complement strand
TCATGAGCAAAAGCCTCCTTGAACAATGCGCCCTCCTTTAGCTCCTTTGCCCCTCTTTAGGCAAGAATAGGGTAACCTAAGATTTGATGGATGAGATCAATCCAAATCAATGGATAAGATCACTCCCCATAAATCTAATCCAAAACCCACTTTTGGGTTAAGTTCCCTAAGTCTACTCATGTCTCCTCAAAATCACCAAAAAGGTAATTTAATGTTCACTTTTGCCAAAAAGTGACCAAATGTACTTTATCCAAAGTCAAAGTACAAATAGACATAAAGTACTAGAACAAAGTGCTATGAACCTTCCCACATGTGCTAAGGAGGACAAAACACATGGGGAACACCTCCCAAGGTACAAATCTCAACATAAGAGAGAAGGGTTAGCCATAGTGTATGCGCTGCAGAAGTTCTGCCACTACTTGTTGGGAGGACACTTTAAAATGTTTATTGATCACTCCACACTGAAATACTTAGTCAACAAGCCAATGTTGGGGGGAAGAATATGCAAATGGCTTCTGCTATTTCAGGAATATAATTTTGAGATCGTGGTTAAGCCAGGACGAATGAACAAAGGCCCTGACCACTTGTCGAGGTTGGAACACGGAGAAGAGCCTACTAGCTTGGAGGATACACTGTCGGATGCACAGTTGTTGGCCATTAGAAAAATCGATGATCACTTCGCAGAGATAGTCCAGTTCCTGTCAACAAGAATGGCACCTAGTGACTATACAATTATTCAGAAGAAACAGTTGGTAGTACGCGCTGTAGATTTTTCACTTATAGCTAGGAAGCTATACAAGATGGGACCTGACGAGATACTGAGAAGGTGTGTTATGGAAGCAGAGAGACCATTGATCCTCACAGAAGCACATGAAGGCATTGCAGGAGGACACTACGCAGGGAAAGAAACAACGCAGAAGATTATTAGGGCTGGCCTTTAGTGGCCTACTCTACACAGAAATGCTAAGGATTATTACACAGCCTGCGATGGATGTCAAAGAGTTGGGAAACCGTCCAGAAGAGATGAAATGCCTTTAGCACCACAGTTGACCCTACAAGCATTCGAGAAATGGGCCACTGACTTCGTGGGACCTATAAAACCACCAGGGAAGCGCACAGGAGCTAGATACATAATCACTGCGACTGAGTATTTGACCAGATGGGCAGAAGCAAGAGCAATTAACGACTATAGTGCAACTACAGCTATGCGCTTCATATTTGATGATATCATAACCAAGTTTGGATGCCCAAAGATCCTTATGAGTGATCAAGGCACACATTTCATCAATAAGACCGTTGAAGCCTGGACTCAGGAATTTGAAGTTCACCATCAGAAGAGCACACCCTATCATCCATAAGAAAATGGGACAGTTGAAGCATTCAATTAAATCTTGGAGACAGCACTGACGAAGATATGCAGTGTGAACAGGGATGACTGGGATTTGAGAACAACAGTATTATGGGCCTATAGAACCACTTGCAAGAAACTGACCATGCAGACCCCCTTCAAATTGGTCTATGGTCTAGAAGCAGTTGTACCCATGGAATATTTGGTTCCTAGTCTAAGAATTGCAACCTTTACAGATATGCATGACAATGGCGCTCTGCAAAAGAGGCTTGCGGAATTGGTCGAACTAGAAGAAGACAGATTTATTGCAAGATTTCACCAGCAAGTTCAAAAAAAAAGAGAGAGAAGGCCTACCATGACAGACACATCAAAAAGAAGGCATTTAAGCAAGGTGATTTGGTATTGGCATATGACAGTAAGTTCATGAAGCATCCAGGAAAGTTCAGAACGCATTGGCTCGGGCCATATGAGGTTGCCTATGTTACAGAAAGAGGAGCTACGCAGTTGAAGACTTTGAATGGAGAATGGAAAGAGGGATTAGTGATTGGGAGGCGGTTGAAATTGTATTGCGACAACCAGCTGCCTCGCAGCTCTAAGTAAAAGGAAAAGGGTCTAGGTACCAGGTGCAGTTGAAACTAGGTACCAAACACAGAAAGACAGTCTACACAAGGAAGGAAGGGAGGACTAGAGCTAGAAGCACAGGCTGCCCCACGCAGTCGGAAGTCGAAGCACAACAGAAGGATCAAATCTGAAGTGCCTCAGGACGAGTCACAGGTGAGTGTGTGGGGCCTGTTGGCCCTTGGATATGGAAGCAAGAGAAGATTAAGGAAGAAAAGGCAAAACGCGAACTGCGCGGAAGACACAGTGATTGATACTAGGTCAAAGTGAGCAGAAGAGCAAAAAAACTCTGCGAAGTAAGAGAAAGCAAGTCGTTGGACGAGGAGATCAAGGATGACAGATCAGCAAGGAAGACGGATCGTGGACAACTCAACAAGCGGAAAATGCCATCGTTGGATTCTTTGGAGAACCGCGTGAGAAGGAAGGAAAGACAGATTGGTGAAGCCCTAAAAACGCAGGTCAAGTTGACCTAGGTTTTTAGACAACTATGGTTTTGGCATCTAGGGTTTTGACACTTAGGTTTTAACCTAAGGGTGTCTGAGAACTATTGTAATGTATAAATAGAGGTCTAAAGGACCTGGGATGGGTTGTTGGTATTGTTGGTTCTAGTTTTTGTTATTGGCATGAGTGATTATTGTTGTGTGAGAGAGAAGTTCTAGGTGTAAGAGCCTTCTGGTATTGTAAGATCTTCAGCTGGGTGCGAAGATCAACCCTGCAGCTAGGTGCGCAGGGAGGGGAGAGATAGAGAGGAGAAGAGAGAATATCTACTAGCTGAGAGCGTAGACAAGAATTGTATGCTTCATCTTAATATATTATAAAGCATAGTTCTGTGGACGTAGCCCTAGGAGAGGGTGAACCACGTATATCTTGTGTTGTGTGTGATTGATGTTGTGTTCTCTGTCATTTGATATGTTGTTATTGTGATATTGAGTAGATATGAAGTATAACTTGCGCAGTAGGTTTAAGGAAGATAAAGAATACTAGGTGATTGTGTATTGTTGTTGTGAATCCATTCTGCATTCCCTCTGGTTGTAGACACCTGTGTCCTGCAACCCCCTATAGCTACTTCAAGTGAGACTGCAGCTACTTCGCAGGTGTTTCCGAAAGGGCCAGTAGTTAGCGCTTGTTGGTGCACTCTTGGAGTTGAACCTTGGGTCTGCCCCTGTGCCAACAGAGCTTAATCACCTTGTTTAAATTTCTTCTTTATTATAAACTTGTCATGCCATTTAATTCTTTGTTGTTGGATGAGGGTAGTTTATTGAATGGAATCTTGGCGCATCTCATCCAACTCATTGATATGTGTTCTCCTCTATTGATGAGCATCTAAAAGATTCAACTCTATATTTGTTGTAAGTCTGAAAGTATTCACGTGGAATTCAATAGGGACAAGGAATTGCTTACCATACACCAACTCATAAGGTGTGACACCGGTTGCATTTCTACATGTGGTCCTATATGCCCAAAGTGCCTCTGGAATTCGTTCTGCCTAATCTCGATGATGAATCTATACTTTCTTGGTTAGGATAGCTTCTATAACTTTGTTGGTGGATTCCACATTCCCATTATCTTGTGCATGGTATGGAGAAGACTTGTGGTGTTTGATTTGGTAATGTTGTATGATGGTGTGAACAAGTTTTGATGTAACTTGTGCACCTTGATCTGTAACAATTTCCCTAGGAACACCAAAACAAGTGAAGATATCTTCAAATAAAAAGTCTACAACTGCCTACTCAATAGCTCAGGGGAGAGGTTTTGCTTCTACCCATTTAGTAACAAAATATGTACATACTAGAATATACCTCTTTTTCCTTGACATTAGAGAGATGGGTCCCATGAATTCTAGAGCCCATTTCAAGAGGATCTATAGGTACCCAATGTTGTAAGGAAATTTCATCTACTTGCACTAGTCATCCCATCCTCTGACAGTTGTTGGCTTGATATTTTGACGTCTTTTTCATTATCATATGACCTTGTTTTGACCATTCTACCATATCCATGTACTTGTTTACTATGCTTATTACCATATTTACCCATGCCTATGAAGTTAATGTGACTAATAATCTTGATGTTGTTAAACTTTACAATTTCCTTTGTTTTTAGTAAGTTAGAAAAGGGTGTATACTAATCTTATTGATGACAGATATTTTTAGTTCACTTTTGGTACTAGCAGTTCACTTCTGGTACCCGATCTCCATGATTGAAATATCCACACATCCTTGGGGAAATTTTCAGAACTTAGGTTTTGTCACTAGGACCCTCGACGTGTTGTAGTGTTCATCAGATCACACCCAAGTACAACATGGAATCCTCCAACTCGTGGTCAAATTTCCTTAGTCAAATACATGTCATATTAGTAGCAGTGATCTTCCCGCGTGGTTTTTTAGCTGATGAAGACAAATCTAGAAAATCTAAAACACGGGTTTTGTGCAGAACGTTCTAGTTAGAGTAAAGTGAGGGTGTTCCTCACATAAAGTACATGTTTTTGGAGATCTGGTTGTTTTTTCTAAACTGAATTTGCCCAAATTTACTGTTGCGGTCGTCTTCTCCAATGTTTCAGACAAATAGATGCACCGAACGAGCAAGGAGATTGAATCAAGATATTCTCATCTCTTTCATGTTATGAGAAACGATTTGTAATTAGATCTTGATTTATCTCTGCAACCAAGATCCACCAAATATTGGATAAACAATATCTTGTAAACTATTTCTATTCTGATAGTTATGATTTGAGGGAGTTAGTTTTGATCCACTCCATTGATATTCTCTATATATATACATCCATAGAACATAGGAGAAAATAATGATTATTTTGAGGAGAACATTATTGTAAAAGAGAGTGGAATCCATGCTTGGATAGTTGTAATCTCCAATTTCATTTCATAATGATTAGCTACTGATATTTTTCTCTCATCCTTGAGTGCTCACTTAGTTTGTAAGTTTTCCCATAGTGAGTGCTAGGTTTGGCAAGGCCTCCATCCCTTCCATGTGTTGTGTTTATTTATTTTCAGTTAGCTAGTAGATCTGAATTACATTTCTATATTTTTTATGTACCTTTTGTTTATCAGTGTTTGATTTAGCTAAAGATATAAATGAAATTACTCATAACCAAAGATCATTGATTTAATTACATTTGTTTGGAAGTACAAGAACATTTGGACTTATCCAGTGAAAGATTGTACTCAGAGTTGATCGAGTGTAATTGACATTCATGGTGAATGGCTAGAAGATTCTTCTATATTCCCTATAGCTTTCAATCTTTGTATTTACAATTCTCAGTGTCATTTGCAAGCTTTATTTTATATTTGAGTTCACCATAGAAGATGATTATCCACTGAATATTGAAGGATTGATCTACTTTACAAGTGATCACGTGAACCCTTGGGAAAGATTGTGGTTTGTGCTAGGACATCATTTGAGTAACCCTCATCCAGTGATACAACTTTGTGGTGTAGTTTGGTTTGTCGAAATTTCATTGATAGGTCATCATAGGCTTTGATCCTACATTTCTTGTGCTTGCATCTCGAAGTCTACGAACTCTCGAATTGATAGATTTAATGTCAAGGATTTATACATAAAATAACCCAACATTTTTGGCACCGTTGTCAAGGAGGTTCTCAAGGGATTTGAGCACTCACATTTTTTGTTTCTATGCATAATTTTGTTGCATCATCATTTAATACTTGGAGGAGGAGAAATGGTAAGACGTAAATGTGCCCTCGCTTTAGAATTTATGAAAGGGTTCTACCTCGTTGCATTCACTAGTTTAGTGAGTTTCTCCAAGCCCTTGTCATGTTGGTTCAATGTGTCTTATTTTAGTTTGATGCATGGAAAGGGAAAATATTCTCATGTCAATAGGAAACTTGGTGACAGGAAGGTCTTAGTAGATTGATTTTTTTGAATACATGCTCTTCTTTGGAATTTGTCTTATGTGGTGTGCAAGATTTCATCTATTTTCTTAAAGTTCTCATTTTTTGTTCGTAAGAACTCCATACACTAATCCATGTGCAATACAGAGATTAGAAAACTTCACACATGGAATTAACATACCAGCCAGAAGAATGTAAATATGCTCAAGCATTTTTTAAGCAAAGGAGGACATACCCCTGCAAGGATAATTCCAAATCCTTGTCCACACTCCAGAGTTGTTACCAGGGATGAGTTTGCATTTCAATAAGAAGTAGAGGAACCAAAGATCTATGAACATATTCCAGAGGATCTAGAAGTTTCTCCTAGTGGTCCGTGTGAGTAGATGAAAGAGATAAAAGAATCATGGACTACACCAAATGAAGAGCATACACTAGAGTCGGATATTGAATAATTTTTGGCATGTTTATCACCAGATCCTTTGTGCACCATGAAGTGTGTTGGAAAATTCTCAGAAGAGCCTCATGATCTGACAGCCAGAGAGAGCCAAGAAGACAAATATTACATCGAATATTGGTTCCAAACCATCGTTAGGCTGCAGTACCCATCCATCCTTCAACACTTCTTGGCATCATCTCCACAAGAGAAACTAGCCTCTCATGTCTGGGCATCCACTGAGGTATATTTTTTATAATTGGATATGAGTATGCTTATAAACTTGTTACTCACATGACTTCACTGGAAATACTATTGTTAACACATAGGATGTATAGGAGTCAAAAATTTTAAATTTTGTTAATTTAGTCTCCGAAGGATACCATTAGTCTTTGTCAGTCATGTATGAAATCCTTCTTGTATGAGTCATTTGTTTTAAATTTTAGGTTTCAGTCATAGGATCATGTTCTCAAGGTTTTGAGTCATGTTCATGTCAAATAAGTCATGTTTTGATTGACTCTTAAATCAATAAAGTTGATTAGTGTCCATTTAGGAAGGTCTTGGTGTCATGATGATGGTTGTCATCATTAGAAAAAAGGGAAAGTATTGATCATATATTTTAGTTTAAAGGTCATCATCATCAAGTCTTATGTCCCAAAAAAGGTGTACATAGGATTATAACCAAGAGAAAGTCCAATCCTAAACTGAAAATACAAGTTGCAGTAGCTGCAGCTTCAACTACTCTCCATACGTGTGCACTTACTAAATTTTTGCAGTGCGCACTCTTAAATTTATGCAGTTGCGAGTTGTATCTGTCAAATGAGCTCTGGCATCCTGTATTTATACTGCTCCTCCTTAGTTGTCTGGGTCAACTTCTCATTCTAGAGGCCAAAAACTCAATATTAAATATTTTCTTTAGCCAACTTGTCTTCTAGGGTTATGTCTAATGCTTTAGGGTTTCTTCTTGCTTCCCGAAATATTCTATTCTTGTCAGGGTCACACGTGGAGGTTAATACCTCCCACGGCTACCATAATATCAACACTCCCTCCTAGTTGGAGAGGTATTGAAAGAAATGGTCTTGAGAACAAACATACCATTCAATAGGTAGCATGATCATATCCATACAGGCTATCTCATGATTAGATCACGAGCACCATCATCACTATTAGTATCATCTGATAGCATCAACTGCATCATCTCTTGAAACCATACTCCATCTAAGTAATCAGGCATGATGTTGAATAAGTCACTCACTCCACAGAGTGATACAAGAACCATTCTTCTAATCCGGGCATATGTCCTAGAAGAATAATTATTCCAACAGAGGTTGGAAGCCATGCCATGGGCTACAAGGACTATTCTTCTAATCCAGACATACGTTCTAGAAGAATAAATATCCTAGATCATTTTCCATCTCGAGAATGTATGTCCATAAATACACTGACCATCCATCTAGTTGATAATGATTTTCAACACTACTGATAGTCTACATGGCAATCAGAACAATGTCATTCAATATAACACAATTGTGTATATCCATAGTAGTACACAACTACTATCCAATGGTACACAATCACACCAAGTAGCACATGGCTACTTAATCAACGACACATGGTCACAACGATGGAACACATCCACCACAGTAGCATACATCTATTGTCCAGAGACATACAATCTCCATAGCAATCATATCATCTGATATCAACCTGCATAAAACAATATAATGATAAAAACTGAGTCATCTAGGCCATTCTTCCACTCACATCTATGAGATCTCGAAGAGCAACTGCCCTCAGAATGTAAAACATCAACCAAGGGCTATCTGGACTATTCTTCTCAAGCATAGAAGAATAATTGTCCCTGATTTCTGAGCTTGGACCATTCACCTAACTAAGCCATTCCTCCATTACTAGTCATCGTGCAACCTAGAGAGAATGAGTCTGCCCTAGCGAATGTATGTCCCTGATTGTTGAACATGGACCATTCACCTAACTAGGCCATTCCTTCGGCACTAATCATAGTGCAACCTGGATAGAATGAGTCTACCCTAGGGAATGACTTTCTGGACCATTTCCTAATGGAAATGGTTGTCCTGCACCAACCTCCAAAATGGACCATTCTTCGAAACTGCTCACAGTTGTGAACTTTGAAAGAATGACTACCCGATGAGGCAGAACATTCTACTTGACCACTACTCAAAGCAACTGCCAAGAAGAATGATTGTCCTAGACCATTTCCCCACACTAGCCACAAGAGGAATCGTTGTCTATGGTACATCAACAATCTATTGAACCATTTTCATTACGAAAATGACTGTCTGATATGGACCATTTTCTGAACTGTAAAATGCTTGTCCGTCAAAAATATCAAACCACTTTCCGAATTGGAAAGGAACTGCTCATCCTGGACCATTTTTCGAACTAAAAAAATGATTGTCCATAAATCAATAACATATCAGTGCTCCCTCCCAACCTGGGAGTAATCTCTTCCTTTTTCAATAAGGAAGTCGTATCCACAAGCCCCAGCATGTTTCTTAAGTACGCAACTTTTTCATCTTGGACAAAGGCTTTACCAAAATATATGTTATCTACTCATATGTGGAGATATATTGGATAATTGTTTCTCTTTTCTGGACTTCATCACAGAGAATGTAATCCTTGATCTCAATGTACTTCGATCTGTCATGGAACATTGGATTTCTCTGAAGGCTTCATATAGCTCTGATCATTACAATATATCATGGTTGAATTCAACACTTATGTTTCTTACTAGCTCATGACATCATGGCTATAAAATTTTCAGACCCCAACCCAGTTTCAGTCTCGCTGATTTTTCAGCTAATGTTTAATGCCCAAACCCAGTTTTATATCAGCACATAAAAACTCAGCAGAAAAAATAACTTCAGAACTGAAACATGAGGATTCTGAACGTCGTTTATAATGCAGAAATAAAATATCAACACCATATGGAAAATTAATGACACAGAAATTTTCAGTCTAACATTGACCTTGGAAAAAACCCACTAGGGGAAAACTAGTGAGAGAGGGCTTTTTATTATTTATGGGCTTCTGAGAAATTCTTTTACAGCATATTCATCTTCAAAAATTTACAAACTTATCTGGGCATTCCTGTAGCTTGTTTCTCGATTTCTGAACCAGAAATCCGTACCACTGTACGGTTGTCACAGCATTAAATGTTGTACGGGCTGTCCTCGTTTTGTGTGCCAAATCTCTGTTGTAACTGTACGAAATTTTCCAGTGATGCAATACCTTGAAAACTGTGTCGAATGCTTAGAAAAACGTGCCCAAAATTTTATGTGGTACAGCCCTCGATTTCTGTGCAGGTTAGTACGGACTATACGAATTTTTCTCACCCAGAAAAACATGCCCAGCAACCTCCTCGATATCTATGCTTGAAATGGATGTATGGCAGCCTTGGAAAGCGTGCCAACACTCCCAAAAAATCTTCTTGTTGTTCTCCTCGAAATCTGTGCACATTAATGGCAGTACGACCCTTCAAATAAGTACTGTACGAAATGTTCGTTATTGTTGTCTGTTGCCTAGTAATCCGTGCCTGTTGTTTGCCTTGGGATGTGTGCCTCTCCTCCTGCAAATGTTGTCTCTCTTCTCAAAGCTCGACCTCTCTCTTCACTTTTTTCTATCTCAACAAAAATGCAAAAAACAACCCAAGAATGGGTGTGCCCCTCTACCCTAATCGACCTCATGAGGTAGGTGAGGAGTTTTTTAATCCAATGGTTGAGATTAGATTAGATGTGTGGCTGAGATTTGATATCTCTTCATTCACCCTCACTAAAGTCATAAAGTCACCTTTTAATTTGCATCTCACAAATTAAATGACTAGGGCCCACATTAGGCACTTTCTCACCCCTTAGGCACCTAGGGATGAGAAACACTTGCCTAGGTACTTCATTTAATTAAAAATTTAACAATGGCAAGGCTCAAACTGAAACATATCCAAGTAGCACTTCTTCTGTCATCATGAGAGTTTGCCTTGGATTAGAAATCCATCATCCCAAACTTCTGAGTAGTTATTTTGATATACTATCTCTATCATAGAAAGCTTTCATCCCGCTTTTGTTGTATATGAGATACTCTGCATCAAGTTGTTTGAATCCATACAAGGTCTTCTTATATCTGTATACATGGGTCTCTTTCTGGTATAAGCTTCTTTCTCACTTACTTTATTGGGAAGAACAATCTTTTACATGTAAATTCCAATCCATGGATACTACAAGAGGTGTATCTAGAACAAGTTGTTGTCATAGTCTTCTCCCTCCTTCTGGAAGAACCTCTGAATCTTGTAATGCTTTCATTCATAAGTCTTTTTCATATTTTCTATACATTGTTCTTTATCATAACTTCCATTTCTTCTGCTCGATTTTTTCTTAGTGGGTTCAAACCAAGTTGTTAGTCTTGTGATTCTCAGTATAATCGCTGGTTGTTCTTGCTCTTCTTTCCTTCTTGGAATCTTCATGTTCTTCCTTATGTCTCTCTTTATCTCTTGGGTCCATGGGGTCTTCTATATGCCCTGAAGATTCCAACTTCTTTCTTTCATCATAGGATCATGGATGTAGATGGACAACCAAGGATAATTTAAGGCTTCTTTTCGAAGAAGACCTCTTCTAGAGTCAAACTGAACATGTGTTTCTTATCATGGTTGCTACTTTCAATTGGAACATGGACAGATACTTAATAATCCTCAATGGATCATATCATTTAGGATTATCTCCCTTCTAAACTTGATTCATGCATGAATGCATGCTCTTCTTTTGGAATTATATAATCATCTCCCTCCATCTAAGAGAGTCCACGCTTTCGTCTACATCCTTATTTCATTTTGCAAAGTGTCACAAGTCTTTTTCTAATTTCCTCTTGATTGTTGACTTCTTTCTGTTTTGACTTCTTCTGGGTTTCTTCAAGTTTGATTCTGATTTCGGCTTATCTTGCAGTTGT
>JZKD02S0359871.1:1360-14935 GCA_000966675.3 Picea glauca | reverse complement strand
AAAACAATATTTTGTTATTGAGGCAATGCATTAATCATATGGAAGATGGTGTATATATATGAGGCATGTTTCGTTGTTTGCCATGGGAATAATGCCTTTGTTATTACATCATAATAACATCTCTTAATAAGTCATTGTGTACATGTCCTAACATTATATTACATTAAATCATAACTTTAATTAACTTTATAATATTATAACTTAACTTCATAATTTTATAACTTGACTTTATAACTTGACCCCTAGGACTTACTAAATAAACTTTACAATATCTGACACCCTCCCTTAATGTGTATTTTGTTTTTCATAACTCCCAAAATCTCTGTGAACTTCTTGAACTTCTCTTTGTTAAGTGCCTTGGTAAAATTATCCCCTACTAGATCCCGTGACTTGCAAAAAATCAATTCTATCTCTTTGTTTTGTACCTATTTTTTGATATAGTGACGATGTCTATTTGTTTTGCTTTTTGAATGAAAAATCAGGTTCCTTGTCTTTTTGATTCCACTTTGATTGTCACACTGTTGCATCTGTTGAAGCTTCAAATTGCATAAAATCCTGTGTAACTAAATCACCTCACAAGTTGCTCTAACTGCTGTTCTGTATTCTTCTTCAGTTGATGAAAGGGCCATAAGTTTGATTTTTACTTACCCTTGAAATCACTCAAAGTTTTCATTCTTTTCAAAAGTAAGTC
The DNA here is from genome assembly GCA_000966675.3 of Picea glauca. Lineage (NCBI taxonomy): Eukaryota > Viridiplantae > Streptophyta > Pinopsida > Pinales > Pinaceae > Picea > Picea glauca. Next base: position 14,244 of record JZKD02S0359871.1, on the reverse strand, counting down.
CAAAATAGGGTTCCTTTGATATACCCTAGCACTCTCTTGGTTTCTTTCCAATGTACCACCCTGGGATAATTCAAAATACGTGACAGGATATTGGCTGCAAAGTTCATGTCTTGTTTGGTTGTCATTAGATGTTCATATATTAAATTTCCTACAATCATAATGCCCGATGTGCTAGCTTGAGTGGTTGAGAGGTGCGAATAGCAAGCAGGAGGTCTTGGGGTCAAGTCCCTGGGCTGGCTGGTTCCGTATATGTGGGCCTTACTCGATGTCCCTACCAGGTCAGTGTACAATAGTCTATGTGGCCCGCTTTACATTGGGTACCATCCTCAGAATGAGGGGAAGTGCTCCAGGGTTTCTCAGGGATGTATTTTCAATAGAAAAAAATCTGCCCATAATAATTATAAACAATATAATAATACAATAAACCGGCATAGATCTATATTAACCTCGACATTTTAAGCACCAAGAAGTTTGTGCCTTGAATTATTTTTGATCCCTCTTAGTGCTTAATATATTTGAGGTTAGCATCTAAGCTTGTTTAAATTCACTTAGTCTATATTGGTCAATTTTTTTCATACCATGCTGGGGTTTTGCTTTAATCCATACAATGATTTGACCAATTTACATACAAGTTTTTTCTTACCTTTGACACAAAATCTTCCTTGATTTAAGAGTGCATTTTTGATGTCCATTTGGTGCACCTGCCATCCAAATTGTGCTGCAATGGCTAACCACATTTTAATGGCTATCGATTTTGCCATGGGAGCAACCTCATAATTTATGTCCTTTTTTTGTGCATATTCTTTTGCAACTAATTTGGATTTATATTTATCAAATGAACCATTTTCTTTAAATTTTTAATGATACACCCATTCACAATCTATTGGTTTCTTATTTGGAGGCAATTCAACTAACTTCTAGGTTTTGTTTCCTTGTTAAAGCATCAAACTTTACTTGCATTGCATCTCTTCATTATTGCTTGTTACTTGCTTTACTAAAAGAAACCAGATCATGAGACTTTGCCACTTCCCTCATCAAAGCAAGATTTACCTGGTAGTGTGGTTTGGACCTTGCTTTTCTTTCTTCTTGTTGCATCTCATATGGTTTTGCACCCTGAAGTCTTTTGTAAAACAATTTTGGCCTTTGCTAAGAACTGCCTGGCTAGTTTTCTTCTTCTTTTGCTACTTCTAACTCCATTTCTAGTTTTCTGCTTCTTCTCCTCTTCTCCTTCTTCTATATGTGATAGGAGTTTTGCTTTCTTGTTCTTCTATTCTACTTGCATAGCTTCATCTTGCTATTGAGCTGTTTGTAATTGCATGGGATTTTTCATCAAAAATTACATCTCTACTAATCACAATCTTCTTAATTACCGAAGCTTATAACTTGAATGCATTGATTCAATGTTGTAACCAAGGAATACACACTTCCTGCTTTTTGCCCTAACTTGTGTCTATTCTTGTCTAGAACATGAGCATATTCCAAGCAATCAAAAAATCTGAATTTTTCACCTGAGGTTTCTTTTATGACCAAGCTTTTTGAGGTATCTTACCATGAACTCCCTTTTTAGGACTTCCGTTCGACAAAAATACTGTAGTTTGAACTGTTTTTTCCCAAAACTGAGTTGTTGTCGAGATTGCTTACTTTCATAATACATTTGGTCATCTCCATAATTGATCGATTCTTCCACTCTGCTACAGAATTTTTCTGTAGTTGCATGCAATTGAGGACCGAGGTATGTCTTTGAATGCCTTGTTTGTGACAAAAATCATGGAATTTATTTGATTCATACTCTCCTCCCTGATCACTTGTTAACATCGTAATGCTTGTCCACTTGCTTTTTCAACCATAGCTTTGAATTTATTAAAAGTTTCAAATACTTCCAACTTATTTCTCAAAATAGATCCTGATTACTTTCCTCCAAGAGTTTGAGTTTTCATAGGACCTCAAACTTGATTGTGAATTAAATCAAGTACCTTTGTTGTCCTTGTTTTACTCATCAAACATGAGACATCACTGCTTCCCTGCAAAACACACCTCATAAGCACCTTTCTCCTCTTGGATTTTCGAGGACCCATCTACTATACTATGTTTATTAAGTAATCCCGGATAAAAAAATTCAGATGGCCATACCTTTCATTCCAACACTGATTCTTTGAACTAGAACATGTCAAGAATGCCTATTGTTTGTTGTACGCACCTTCAAATCTGTACTTATCATTACTTTGAATTCCTCTAGTGATAACTTTATTATTATTATCTTTAATTAAACATTGCTTCTTGTTAAAAATAACAATAAAATTCCTATCCATGATTTTACTAATAGAAAGTAGATTGACTTTTAAAATTGGAACATAAATAACATTGTTGATGTTTTTAATAATATCACTTCAAACTGTCATAGGCACCTGTCCTTTATCTTGCACTCTCTACATTTTGTGATTGCCCAATGTACTTCATTTTCACAAGTGTCAATTTAAAAAAAAATTTAATTCTTATCTCCTCTACCTTTTGTTGATTTTTGTAGCGTTGGATAGGTACTTCCACAGAGGCTCCGTGTTTAGCTTGTGGAAGTCGTCCTTGTAACCTCTTAGAAAACCTTAGGGAGTTCACTTTATAAGTTAAATTATTAAAGTGAATGTTCTTTTGTTAATTAAGTTAAATGCCTAAGTTAATGGCATTAGTAACTTAAGTGAGTGTTTGATTAAGTCATGACCATTAGATCTAAAGTGAAGGTGAGATTAGATCTCAGCCGTTGATCACTTTAGAGATCTAGGGTTTGATTGATTTGGTCAAATCTTAATGTAATAAAAGACAACCTAGGTGAGAGGTTGAGACACAGTGATGGTACACAAAGAGTGAGTGAGCATTCAGGGGTATTGGGGCAGGGGTCGAGGAAAGGGTGCATGGGGGCAGCTAGGGAGATAAACATCTAGGTGGGCTAGGCTATTAGTTGCAGTTGTATTTCCTCAGAAGGGTCATTATCCTAGGAGAGGAGCCCTGATTTTATAGCAATAAAATCATCACAGAACTGGTTTTCCCGCAAGGGTTTTTCCAGGGGTTTTACCCGAATCTCATGTGCAATGTGTGATTGGTTTTTGTTATTAATGCTTCCGCTAATTTTATTGTTGAGTAACCTGGTTGTGATATTATTCAGTAAAATCAGTTTTTGCTTGGAATTAATACCTTGGTGCTAGGTTACGGGAAATTTAACACGATATCAGAGCTTCGTCTCTGATGGAAGCCATGTTTGCACAGGATGATTTTGTAGCAGCAAGGAATTTCTTTTTAGGTGCAAAAGCTGCGGGGTTGGTAAATAAAAAAAGTGGTACATTGTATGGCTACGACCATACAACAACCGTACGATGTATGGATTGCTGCTGCAGGAAAGATCGTCTGAGATAGTCGTGGATAGCACAACCGTAGAAGATCCGCTGAGCCTTTGGCAACGAACGTGGTTGAGTTGAGCATGCAGATCGATTGGTCGTTTCAATTGGCTGCTGGATCAGGCTGAGCGATCAAGGTGTCCGAGCAGGAGACCAGTCGAGAGGGTGGACTGATAAGCACACAGACCATGGGCGATGATGTAAGCAGCATAGGCTGCTGCTTGGGACGGTTGAGGTGGAGGTTATGGTTGGTAAGATCTGACTGACAATTGACATGCCGTCAGAACTGAAGGAGCGCTGCCAACCAGAATTCAATCGACGGCAAGAAGGTCGCGGTGTCAGCAAGATCCCCGATTGGGAAGTAGAGCGGCAACAATGTCAAGTTGTTGCTATGAGAGTTGCACATAAAGTGGAGCCGCCGATTGCATGAATAGATTGGCAGGAGGATGTGTGGAAGCTGAATGTTTGGGAACAACTGTCGATCAGAGTGCAACAACAGGCNAAAACAATATTTTGTTATTGAGGCAATGCATTAATCATATGGAAGATGGTGTATATATATGAGGCATGTTTCGTTGTTTGCCATGGGAATAATGCCTTTGTTATTACATCATAATAACATCTCTTAATAAGTCATTGTGTACATGTCCTAACATTATATTACATTAAATCATAACTTTAATTAACTTTATAATATTATAACTTAACTTCATAATTTTATAACTTGACTTTATAACTTGACCCCTAGGACTTACTAAATAAACTTTACAATATCTGACACCCTCCCTTAATGTGTATTTTGTTTTTCATAACTCCCAAAATCTCTGTGAACTTCTTGAACTTCTCTTTGTTAAGTGCCTTGGTAAAATTATCCCCTACTAGATCCCGTGACTTGCAAAAAATCAATTCTATCTCTTTGTTTTGTACCTATTTTTTGATATAGTGACGATGTCTATTTGTTTTGCTTTTTGAATGAAAAATCAGGTTCCTTGTCTTTTTGATTCCACTTTGATTGTCACACTGTTGCATCTGTTGAAGCTTCAAATTGCATAAAATCCTGTGTAACTAAATCACCTCACAAGTTGCTCTAACTGCTGTTCTGTATTCTTCTTCAGTTGATGAAAGGGCCATAAGTTTGATTTTTACTTACCCTTGAAATCACTCAAAGTTTTCATTCTTTTCAAAAGTAAGTCCAAAATAGGGTTCCTTTGATATACCCTAGCACTCTCTTGGTTTCTTTCCAATGTACCACCCTGGGATAATTCAAAATACGTGACAGGATATTGGCTGCAAAGTTCATGTCTTGTTTGGTTGTCATTAGATGTTCATATATTAAATTTCCTACAATCATAATGCCCGATGTGCTAGCTTGAGTGGTTGAGAGGTGCGAATAGCAAGCAGGAGGTCTTGGGGTCAAGTCCCTGGGCTGGCTGGTTCCGTATATGTGGGCCTTACTCGATGTCCCTACCAGGTCAGTGTACAATAGTCTATGTGGCCCGCTTTACATTGGGTACCATCCTCAGAATGAGGGGAAGTGCTCCAGGGTTTCTCAGGGATGTATTTTCAATAGAAAAAAATCTGCCCATAATAATTATAAACAATATAATAATACAATAAACCGGCATAGATCTATATTAACCTCGACATTTTAAGCACCAAGAAGTTTGTGCCTTGAATTATTTTTGATCCCTCTTAGTGCTTAATATATTTGAGGTTAGCATCTAAGCTTGTTTAAATTCACTTAGTCTATATTGGTCAATTTTTTTCATACCATGCTGGGGTTTTGCTTTAATCCATACAATGATTTGACCAATTTACATACAAGTTTTTTCTTACCTTTGACACAAAATCTTCCTTGATTTAAGAGTGCATTTTTGATGTCCATTTGGTGCACCTGCCATCCAAATTGTGCTGCAATGGCTAACCACATTTTAATGGCTATCGATTTTGCCATGGGAGCAACCTCATAATTTATGTCCTTTTTTTGTGCATATTCTTTTGCAACTAATTTGGATTTATATTTATCAAATGAACCATTTTCTTTAAATTTTTAATGATACACCCATTCACAATCTATTGGTTTCTTATTTGGAGGCAATTCAACTAACTTCTAGGTTTTGTTTCCTTGTTAAAGCATCAAACTTTACTTGCATTGCATCTCTTCATTATTGCTTGTTACTTGCTTTACTAAAAGAAACCAGATCATGAGACTTTGCCACTTCCCTCATCAAAGCAAGATTTACCTGGTAGTGTGGTTTGGACCTTGCTTTTCTTTCTTCTTGTTGCATCTCATATGGTTTTGCACCCTGAAGTCTTTTGTAAAACAATTTTGGCCTTTGCTAAGAACTGCCTGGCTAGTTTTCTTCTTCTTTTGCTACTTCTAACTCCATTTCTAGTTTTCTGCTTCTTCTCCTCTTCTCCTTCTTCTATATGTGATAGGAGTTTTGCTTTCTTGTTCTTCTATTCTACTTGCATAGCTTCATCTTGCTATTGAGCTGTTTGTAATTGCATGGGATTTTTCATCAAAAATTACATCTCTACTAATCACAATCTTCTTAATTACCGAAGCTTATAACTTGAATGCATTGATTCAATGTTGTAACCAAGGAATACACACTTCCTGCTTTTTGCCCTAACTTGTGTCTATTCTTGTCTAGAACATGAGCATATTCCAAGCAATCAAAAAATCTGAATTTTTCACCTGAGGTTTCTTTTATGACCAAGCTTTTTGAGGTATCTTACCATGAACTCCCTTTTTAGGACTTCCGTTCGACAAAAATACTGTAGTTTGAACTGTTTTTTCCCAAAACTGAGTTGTTGTCGAGATTGCTTACTTTCATAATACATTTGGTCATCTCCATAATTGATCGATTCTTCCACTCTGCTACAGAATTTTTCTGTAGTTGCATGCAATTGAGGACCGAGGTATGTCTTTGAATGCCTTGTTTGTGACAAAAATCATGGAATTTATTTGATTCATACTCTCCTCCCTGATCACTTGTTAACATCGTAATGCTTGTCCACTTGCTTTTTCAACCATAGCTTTGAATTTATTAAAAGTTTCAAATACTTCCAACTTATTTCTCAAAATAGATCCTGATTACTTTCCTCCAAGAGTTTGAGTTTTCATAGGACCTCAAACTTGATTGTGAATTAAATCAAGTACCTTTGTTGTCCTTGTTTTACTCATCAAACATGAGACATCACTGCTTCCCTGCAAAACACACCTCATAAGCACCTTTCTCCTCTTGGATTTTCGAGGACCCATCTACTATACTATGTTTATTAAGTAATCCCGGATAAAAAAATTCAGATGGCCATACCTTTCATTCCAACACTGATTCTTTGAACTAGAACATGTCAAGAATGCCTATTGTTTGTTGTACGCACCTTCAAATCTGTACTTATCATTACTTTGAATTCCTCTAGTGATAACTTTATTATTATTATCTTTAATTAAACATTGCTTCTTGTTAAAAATAACAATAAAATTCCTATCCATGATTTTACTAATAGAAAGTAGATTGACTTTTAAAATTGGAACATAAATAACATTGTTGATGTTTTTAATAATATCACTTCAAACTGTCATAGGCACCTGTCCTTTATCTTGCACTCTCTACATTTTGTGATTGCCCAATGTACTTCATTTTCACAAGTGTCAATTTAAAAAAAAATTTAATTCTTATCTCCTCTACCTTTTGTTGATTTTTGTAGCGTTGGATAGGTACTTCCACAGAGGCTCCGTGTTTAGCTTGTGGAAGTCGTCCTTGTAACCTCTTAGAAAACCTTAGGGAGTTCACTTTATAAGTTAAATTATTAAAGTGAATGTTCTTTTGTTAATTAAGTTAAATGCCTAAGTTAATGGCATTAGTAACTTAAGTGAGTGTTTGATTAAGTCATGACCATTAGATCTAAAGTGAAGGTGAGATTAGATCTCAGCCGTTGATCACTTTAGAGATCTAGGGTTTGATTGATTTGGTCAAATCTTAATGTAATAAAAGACAACCTAGGTGAGAGGTTGAGACACAGTGATGGTACACAAAGAGTGAGTGAGCATTCAGGGGTATTGGGGCAGGGGTCGAGGAAAGGGTGCATGGGGGCAGCTAGGGAGATAAACATCTAGGTGGGCTAGGCTATTAGTTGCAGTTGTATTTCCTCAGAAGGGTCATTATCCTAGGAGAGGAGCCCTGATTTTATAGCAATAAAATCATCACAGAACTGGTTTTCCCGCAAGGGTTTTTCCAGGGGTTTTACCCGAATCTCATGTGCAATGTGTGATTGGTTTTTGTTATTAATGCTTCCGCTAATTTTATTGTTGAGTAACCTGGTTGTGATATTATTCAGTAAAATCAGTTTTTGCTTGGAATTAATACCTTGGTGCTAGGTTACGGGAAATTTAACACGATATCAGAGCTTCGTCTCTGATGGAAGCCATGTTTGCACAGGATGATTTTGTAGCAGCAAGGAATTTCTTTTTAGGTGCAAAAGCTGCGGGGTTGGTAAATAAAAAAAGTGGTACATTGTATGGCTACGACCATACAACAACCGTACGATGTATGGATTGCTGCTGCAGGAAAGATCGTCTGAGATAGTTGTGGATAGCACAACCGTAGAAGATCCGCTGAGCCTTTGGCAACGAACGTGGTTGAGTTGAGCATGCAGATCGATTGGTCGTTTCAATTGGCTGCTGGATCAGGCTGAGCAATCAAGGTGTTCGAGCAGGAGACCAGTCGAGAGGGTGGACTGATAAGCACATAGACCATGGGCGATGATGTAAGCAGCATAGGCTGCTGCTTGGGACGGTTGAGGTGGAGGTTATGGTTGGTAAGATCCGACTGACAATTGACATGCCGTCAGAACTGAAGGAGTGCTGCCAACCAGAATTCAATCGACGGCAAGAAGGTCGCGGTGTCAGCAAGATCCCTGATTGAGAAGTAGAGCGGCAACAATGTCAAGTTGTTGCTATGAGAGTTGCACATAAAGTGGAGCCGTCGATTGCATGAATAGATTGGCAGGAGGATGTGTGGAAGCTGAATGTTTGGGAACAACTGTCGATCAGAGTGCAACAACAGGCGGTGGTGTTAGTCGCCGGGAGGATTGGCGTCGACATAAATAGATTTTAATTGCTGTAGCCACCCGATAAGGAACGGGTCGACGCTGAAGGAATTGCTGGGCAAGTGGAGTTGCAATGTGCATGAGGTTGAGAACAGATAGACAAAATTGGCACGTGGAAGTTGGTCGAACCTATGGAAGGAGCAGTTGAGCAAGGAGGTTGGGTGTGGGTGCAGGCTGCCAAGGCCAATCGCTAGAGGGGGCTGACTAGCTATGCCGTTGGTCAGTGAGCAAGCAAGCCAACAAGTCAAACAGTGGCCAGTGATCCAGTAAGTAGGCCACCAAGTCAAACAACCGCGAGCCATCCCAGACCTACCAAAACAACATTCAGGACACGCCCAACAATGCAGAGGGGTTGAGACAAGAGTCGAGTTAGCGTTGGGCAGTCGGGCAGTCGTCGGGCAGGTTTGGGCAGCACCCGGGCAGCGGGCAGACTGCTGAGAAATTTTCGGGCAGCAAGTCCCGGGTAGGGATCCAGGTAGTTGAAAATTGTGAAATGACTTGCGGGTAATGGCAAGCACGATGATGGAGAACGAGGAGTAGGTAGCTTCGAAGGTTGAGTAGCTCAGAGGGAGTCAACCTTCAAGTTCAGGTGGGAAGGAGCAACCTTCCAAGTCCATCCAGATGAAGTCATGGTTCGAGATGGCCATGTAGGATGCTCAAAAGCAGGAGGCTTCTAGGAGCAAGTCCAGAGGGTAGTCTTCAATGAAGGGTTTGAGTGAGATGGTAGGGATTGCTTGTGCTTCAGAGGGAGTAGCCAATTAGGTGGATTGGAGAGCAGCCATGGTAGCAAATCGGATAACGAAGACAAAGTCACTTTCAGAGAATGGAAGTACCGTCCTTGATAAGAGGAAGTGTTAATTTTTCTAGCGTCGTATAGGTACTTCCATAGAGGCTCCGTGTCTAGCATGTGGAAGTCGTCCTTGTAATCCCTCAAGAAAACTTAGGGAGTTCACTTTATGAGTTTAATTATTAAAGTGGATGTTCTTTTGTTAATTAAGTTAAATGCCTAAGTTAATGGCATTAGTAACTTAAGCGGGTGTTTGATTAAGTCATGACCATTAGATCTAAAGTGAAGGTGAGATTAGATCTCAGCCTTTGATCACTTTAGAGATCTAGGGTTTGATTGATTTGGTCAAATCTCAATGTAATAAAAGGAAACCTAGGTGAGAGGTTGAGACACAATGATGCTACACAAAGAGTGAGTGAGCACTTAGGTGTACCGGGGTAGGGGGCGAGGAAAGGGTGTAGGTGGCAGCTAGGGAGATAGCAACCAAGTGGGCTAGACTATCGACTGCAGTTGTATTTCCTCAGAAGGGCCATTATCCCAGTACCTAGAGCCCTGATTTTATAGCAATAAAATCATCACAAAACTGGTTTTCCCACAATAGTTTTTCTAGGGCTTTACCTGAGTCTCGTGTGCAATGTGTGATTGGTTTCTGTTGTTAATGATTCCGCTAATTTTATTGTTGAGCAACCTAGTTGTGATATTATTCAGTAAAATCGTTTTTTGCTTGGAATTAATACCCTGGTGCTAGGTTGCGGGAAATTTAACACCTTTGCCTCTATTTCTTTCAGCTTCATGTCGAAACACTCTTCTTCAGTGTGATTATTCTTTCCACAATAATTATAACATTTGGGATTGGTAGTTTGAGAGTTACCTATGGAAATTTATGAGTTGTTTCTTTGGTTTGGTTGCCAATTATCGTCCCTACATCTCATATGGCTGCATAGAGTGTCTTTGTGTAGGGAAAAATATTGCATTTGTTTACTGTGCAAAAAAGTTGTCTAGGGAAAAATTCACATCTTTCTTCTCATGCCACACTTTGTGCTGGCATTGGGTTGGGTTTGCATGTGTCTACTCTACTACGAGTGTAATCTCTTTTTCTCTGGGTTTTACATCTCTTCACAATATGAGTTCCCTAGGTGTCTTCTTCGTGCTTTGTAGAGACTGCGAGTTTGTGCGCTTCTATTCCACTATGCATGTATGTTCTAGGGGTCTTTTGTAGTGTGTGAGTTCTTTATGAATTCAAGATTGCATCTTTGTCTGAGTGACACATCTGTTTATTTCCATTTTGAAGATGAGTTTTTTCTTTGAGCTTTATACGTTGTGGTTCTATTCTAAGTTACGTGAGGATTTTTTGACCTACATATTCCTTTGCACTTTGATTTCCTCAGTGTCTCAGATTGCATCTTCATTGTTGTGTCACTTTCTCTAAAGTTGAACTTTAAAAAAATAAAAGGAAAATTTCTGCCTTATTTAATTTTAATTCAACCTTTTCTCTCTTGAGAAAATTTCTCCTTGGCCATTCCTTTTTTGTTGTTCACTCCTAAGTGAACATCACATGGCTTGCAATGCTGTTTGCTTTGATACCATGTCAAAAATAACACACATACATGTGGGTAAAATATTGTAGAAAGCAATATTTTATTATTGAGGCAATCTCTTAATGGTATGCAAGATGATGCGTATATATGAGGGACGTCCTAACATTACATTACATTAAATCATAAGTTAACTTTATAACAATATAATTTAACTTTATAGTTCACTTTATAACTTGGCTTTATAATTTGACCCCTAGGTAGTAGGAATTAATGAATAAACATTACAATATCTAAGGATGCCAGACAACGTTTATGTTACAAACATTGGAGGTGTAGATGTTGACCTGGGTTATTCAATGGCTCTATTCCTTGGGTACATTCTCTACTAAACCTAGATAATTTTTTCTCCTTTAAAATAAATGGCGAAGAGTATACCCTTAAAATCCTGCCACCTAAGAACTTCAAGGATGCAAATTCCAATTACATGAAGAACGGGTATTTTGAATTTATGGCCTGCTTGTATTGTATCAATGAAAAACATTATCACAACCGCATTTTCCAGCTATCTCTAGACCAAACCATAAAGATAAGGCGAGATTTCTTGCAATACCACACAAGTCTCTCACTTGATAGGGGAAATCATGATTCCAACATGTTGTCAAACATGCTGTGCATTCTTCATTTGGCATGTTGTCAAACCTGGGTGTGCATCATTGGTTTCTTGAGAAATGGTGGACGTTCAGTTATAAACACATTTTAGAAGTTACATAGGGGGCTTGCAATGTGAGTGAAGGAGGATGCATTTGGCAGGTAATGTGTTGTTGAAATTTAAATATAGTTCAGATCTGTAATATTTCTTAAAAATACTTCTTGCTGATTTATAATTTCTTCACAGTGAATACTCAGAGATACATGAACAGAAATAGAATAGAAGCATGCACGATAACACAAGGATTTTACCCTGGAAAAACTCTCTCAAGCTTGAGGGAAAAAAACAACAAATGATCTTTCTTATTAGAAAATGAATGAGCTAGGACCAAATACAAATTTACCTTCTTCGCTGTGTCTTCAACGAGTATTCAAAAAATGTCTCTTTGTCAAGCGCCGAGGAGTTCTATTAATAATAATTATCTCTCCATAACTCACTATGGAACTCGTCTTCATCACTTGATTTAACTAAGATAACACCTTTGTAACTCAACTTACCAACTCGACTTTACATGCAGACTTTGTAACTTTAACTTAACAACTCAGCTTTACAATAGTCTTTGCATGACTCAACTTTGCAACTCGTCTTGATTTGCAACTCGACTTTGCATGACACAACTTGACAACTCGATTTTGCTTTGCAACTGAGTTTGCATGACTCGGCTTTATGACTTGACTTGACAACTCGACTCTTTGACAACTCTTCTTTGCTATAGACTCGACTCTTCTTCTTTCTTCCAACAATCACAAGTATTTCATGGAAGCCATGGTCTCACGTGCCATCATACTAGCTCATCACATATACATCATTTGCATCTCACGTATAAGAAAGATCAGTTGTCTCAGGATGTGACCATTTGGTTCTCCACTCATGGTCAATTGCTTGGCCTAGGAGAACCTCACATACCACTTTTGCCTAAACAAGGCAATACCTCAACACATGAGGTCACTCAGTCTTGTCACAAATAAGACTGATCAACAGTGTACTCTTGTCTTGGCTTTTGCTTATATAAAGCTCACAAGACTTTTTTCCTTGTTTCAAATAAAGCTCTTCTCCAAGTCTCAAGTCAACCTACACAAGAAAGTCTTGGAGAATGACTCACTCTGTTGCAAACTTTAGCCCTCCATCTCAATGAGGGAGACATTCTCAGCTACACCAAGCTTATCCCGGAAGTGCACAAATTTTCCAAAGGACAAAGGCTTAGTCAAAACGTTTGCTGTCTGCTCATCAGTACGAATGTACTGTAATTTGATGGCACCTTTTTGCACCATGTCTCTGATATAGTGATATTTCATCTCAATATGTTTGGGCCTGTCACGGGAGACTGGGTTCTCTGTGAGCTTCAAACA
>JZKD02S0359826.1:0-18829 GCA_000966675.3 Picea glauca | reverse complement strand
CCATTCTCGTTAGTTAGGTAGGCCACCTGTCTATATTTCTAATGTTATCTTAACTTGTGGTCAATGTTAGGGAAACATGTCTATCTTTCTCGTTTTATCATTTTTTAGTTTCCAATATGTTTCAAGTATAACCTATACTCATCATGAGGGAGTGAAATCTAGTGGAAACGAATGAATGAAGTAGGGACTTGAATAGACCAAGAAGATTAAGGTTTGACTACATAAAAAAATAGATGGTAGAAGGAAAATGGCTAGTACAAAATACCATTAAAAATATCATAAAAATTAAAAAGAAGGTAAAACTAATTAAGAAAGAAAAATAAAATAATGTCAAGAGAGAAAAGAAGTAATATTATATAAGGAATAAGGAGAAAAGGAAATATGAACACAAAAATAAACAAAATTAGGAAATGAGAGGAAACCATAAGAAATGAGTAAATATAAGAAAGGAGACATGAGAGGAACCAAATCAAGAACAATTTGGTCATTTGAGGTTGTCTTGTTTAAATTGTAAGGGATTTTTCGATCTCAATGGTTCTCTAATAACTGCATCGAATGATGGTGGGAAAGAGTGTACACACAGGAGATCAAAAGGGGAACAGCTCTCTTACTAGCTTGATAGAAAGAATTAACAAATTGAATTGGGATTAATTTGTCCATCTATTATGCTTGGGGTTGGCTAAAACTCTAGTTTTGTGAAACAAATATGGTGATTTATGTGAAGATAATGTTCAACAATGGTAGTATTAGAAACATAACTATGATTAGTGTTTTTAATGTGCTCTTTGAGGCAAGTTGGGATAGATCGACCAATTGAGCCAAAATGACATTTTACAAAAACATGGGATCTCACACATGTTTTAGTATATAAAAGGTATAAAAATTGTGTGGATGTTTTCTTTTTAAGAATTCTAGAAATTTTGTTAGTGGTGCCTTAGATGAATGGGAGGAAGGCTTGGGAGACTATTGATTGGGGGAAATGAAAAGGAGGCTTGGGGTGACTTTCTTTATGTAATCCTTGGTTAATTTAAACAAAGGAGTAGCCATTATTACTGAGAATATGTCTAAGGTGAGCATTTTTCTTATAATATATATTTGGTTAGAGATGTAGTGGTCTCTAGAAACTAAGGTGTTTAGGACAACAAATTCTTGAGTTGGATGGTGATGGGAATTATTGGCATGTAAATATTTATCAATGCGGTCTTTTTTATATATAACCATGATGGAAAGGTAGCCATTGAGTTCAATGGTAATAAGGATATCCAAAAAAGAAAGAAATGATCCTCTTGAACCTCTATGGTAAATTGAATGTTGTTGGAGATGTTATTCAAATGGTTCTGCAAAACATCTAAAATGTCATGACCATGCAACCAAAGAAATAGGTGGCATCAACATATCATTTCCAACATTTATGTTTCAAATGGAAGGAAATAAGAGCTTGGTTCTTGAAATGTTCCAAGGATGGCATGATGGGGAAAAGGAAGGAGCCCATGGTTGCACTTTTAAATTGTTCACAGAAATTGCCATGAAAACTGATGAACGTGGAGTCTAAAAAAATTCTAACAAGGTTGGTAAGATTAGGATTGACGAGGTTGGAAATAACAAAAAAAACTTCTTTAACAAGAATTTTCATGAAAAAGGGAAACAAACCCTTACAATTCAAACAAGGAATATTGTCGTAAAATTGGCTAATCTTAAACCATATGCATAACGTTGACTCGTAACTAATGACCCAATTGTTCTTGATTGTGTTCCTCTCTTTCATCTGAGTCCCTATATTATTTGGGCCCCTCTATTTCCCTAATTTCATTTCCTATTACATTTATGCTTCTATTTTCACTTATATTTTCCTCTTTTCCCCATTTATATTTATTTTTGTGTTTCCTTTTATTTTTATTTTTCTTTCTTTCATTGAGTCCCTATATTATTTGGATCCCCTCTAGTTCTCTAATTTTATTTCCTATTACATTTATGCTTCTATTTTCACTTATCTTTCCCTCTTTTTCCCCTTTATATTTATTTTTGTGTTTCCTTTTATTTTTATTTTTATTTTTTCCTCATAATTATTTTTCTTTCTTAATTAATTATCTTCTTCCCAGTTTTATGGTATTTTCTACTAGTCATTTTCAAACTCTAATCCTCTTCTTTTCAAGTTCATGCTTTATTCATTCCTTTACACTTGTTTTTTCTCCTTGATGATGGGCATGGGTTATACCTCAAACATCACTTCAATCGAAAAGCTTTAGTATGGAGAATTCAATACATTGTGAAAGCCTAAATCATTTAATTTATGGTCTTAACTTTACATGTCACTAATAATCTCTATGTCCAACAACAGTAGTCTGTAAATGTATTTTGGTTTCAAGCAATATTAGATCTCCAAGTCATCTTGTTTAATTAATAGGAATTTAACTAATAGTAAGTTGTAAGTTGAGGCTCATCAACCTCCTCTTTGTTTTGGACTAGGATATATGGTGGGGGAAGCTTTGTATGTAATACTTATGTTTTTTTCGATTGTACCAAATATCACTTCTACAAGTGAAAATATGAACAAAAACTTCATTTTTTTTAGAAAATGAAGTTATAACAAAATTTGCTTAATCTTCTTTCATAAACCTAATGACTAATTTTATCATAAATTTTTAGATTGACATTTTCCCCCTAATTCCATTATGGTTGAATTCAAACAAAAAAACAAACCAAGTAGTTTAGTTATCACTTATCCTTCTATGAGTTTTGATGAAGCTATATGAAAATATCCTTATGTCTTCTCATCATTGTTATTCTCGTCACCCATATATCTCTAGTATTAGCCATTTCTTGTGTTACTTTTTTTAATCCATTGCAAAGACATAAAGAAAGAGATTTTTTTTCAAACAACACAGTTTTAAAAATTCTTTTAGGGTTCTAATAATCATTCCAATATCTTATGAATTAAATCAATTAGTTTTGTTCAATCCAAGGGGTTGGATCCACTAGTGAGAAACAAAGAATTATTCAGCAATAATCAAGGTTCAATTTTGGTGAAGGTTGTTAAAATGAATGTCAAATTATAATGGTCAATTAGATATTAGATATGACATTAATAAAGGCATTTCAACTTTAAGTTATTTTATGTTTGTATGCTTTATTTCACTTTAGTGTGTTTCTTGATCTATCCCACATTCATAAAGTGGATTAATTCGACTAACTTGTAACCCTTTATAAGAAAGTTTTTGCTTTCTCATTATGTATGAAATCTTGGTTTTCTTTATGTGTTCGAAACTTCTAGTCGTTGATGTTGTCATGGAGGCAATGGAGGTAGTGGTTAAATGTGTGGTTGCACCCAAAGGGATTATATTGAATGATATCATGATCCATGCACACGTAAGTGGATAAATCCAACACTCTTGTCATCCTTAAAATTGGGCACTAATTATTACAACCTTGTTAAAAGGCCACAATTTAAAACTATTTGAGAATAATATTCATCATGCTAGGGTTAGTGTGCAAAGGTGTCTCCCAATTGGTCAATGGTAGATGGTCTCTGCAATCCCTTTGCTCCATCCCTGATTCTTGAGCCCTAATCATGGAGACTTTACTCTTGTCTAACTTGAGTGTTCCTTCAGGTTCACAAACATTTCATAATCATCATCCTTGACATGTGCTCCAGAAGGATTTTTGTGTCAACATAAGCTCCTTCGCCATGGTATATTTCCCACTCAACCAAGGCCAAGTTCCAAATTCAAATGGCCTCCCTCCTCTCCCTTAGTTGTGCAATGCTTCTGGCATGAGCAGCTTAGGATATCCCTAGGTCCTTCAAAAAGGAATTAACCTCTAAAGTTGGAGGTTGTCCATGCCCTTCTACCATTGGTTGTGTCAATGTGGAGAGAGTAGTAGAAGCTTTGGTTCTCTTTCTTGGTGAAGAGGCAAAGATGAACTTCAATTTCTACAAGAAAAGTAGTCTTATATGTTGACTTAATGGCTATTGATCGTAGATCTCAAACCTTCACAAGTGGAGTTACAATTCCTAGAAACCCGTGTTGCAAGAGGAAGCCTATATTTATCCCTATGTTCAAGGTTTTTCCATAATGGAATTCGATTCAATAGAGGGTCATGACCGGGTTTTCCACTTAGGTCCTTGGTTCATGAACCATGTCAACATTTGTACGAAACCCATACATGGAGGTGCTTTCTTCCACTCCTCTTTGGGTTAGGCTATCAAATTTTCCATTCACTTATGGGGACATGTATCATTGCAAGCCATTAGCAATGTTCTTGGTGCATTCCACTTTACATCTAGAGAGACAAACAAAAGGCATCTAACTTTGCTTGAATATGTTTTGTTGGACGTTCCTAAAGGCCTTCTAGAGGAAATATGGTTGAAATTTGTCGACGAGAGTTGGAAGCAGAAATTGAGCTACAAACATGTAGATTTTTGGAGTAAGCCTTGTTTTTCCTATGGTCACTTGGCCATAGCATGCCCCTCAAACAAAACTCAGAAGCAAAGTTTTAGAAAACTGACCTAGTATTGCATAACCAACAAAGTCCTCATCGGTACCTAAGGAAGAGGTTTCGCTTCTTTTGACCCCTCCAAAAAGGTGCTCTCTTCTACTCCTATTTGGGTTAAGCTACTAAATCTACCATTCACCTCTAGGGCCTTGAATCATTTGAAGCCATTGGCCATGCTCTTGGCAAATTCCACTTCACATCTAGAGAGACAGAGAAAAGGCCTTTGACCACCTTTGCTCAAATCCGTGTTTTGTTGGACCTTGCTAAAGGCTTCCTAGAGGAAATATAGTTGAAAGTTATTGACGAGAGTTGGATGAAGAAATTAGACTATGAATAAGTAGCCTTTTAATGTAGATCTTTTTTTCTAAGCACTTGGCCACATTGTACCCTTCAAAGAGAACCAAAATGCAAAGTTTCAAAAAAACAACCTAGTGGCAAGGAGCGTTTGAGAGCCATCATCCGATTATCGTAGAACCAATGTCCTTGTTGATTCTAAGGAAGAGGTTTTGTTGGTGATAATGTTTGATCCACAAACCTACACAAGGAAGCCTTGTATTCCCACTTGTGTAAGAACTAACCAATCAAAGCTTCAACTCCAAGTGAAGTGAACCAGCATGATCATTCTCCCTCCCAAAATCAACAAGATGATGAAGGGAACCATTCCCTTTTGCATTTGTCCCGGAGAAGAAGTGCCTCGTTAAAATGAAAATTCCTAGCTATTAGTTGAAGATAAAACTAGAGTGAATACCAAGCCTTGGAATTAGTGAGTATCCCATCGAGGAAAAAATAGTTACTCCTACTTGTGAGCTAGGCACAAATTTTGAATAGACACAAGAAGCCATAAAAAAAACTGAACAAGAACTACCAACCCATTTCTAAGTACATCATTGGATCTTGGAGGGGGAAAGGTTGACACCAAGACATTTGGATTTTAAATGCTCTATTTCTATGCATTATCATGTGATCAATTTGTAAGGATCTACCCTACCCATAAGGGTAAAGAAAAACACATTGTAGGAAAACCAAAAAGTTTGAATCTACCATAGGGAGGGGAGAAAGCTTTCTTTTAGAAGCTTTTTTGCACTAGCTCAAGATTGTATTATGGTTGTATGGGTTTAACCACCATTAGTTTTTAATCAATACAAATAGTCACTGTTGTGAAATAAAAATAAAAAAATATTTTGCTCAATCCTTGACTTGATGTAAAGCTCCTTGAAAATTTTACCCGAACGCTTCCATGTAAGTGGCATCCAAAATTTTATTCAAAATACCTTAATTATGACTAGTTAAGGTCGTAAGGATGATATTTAAGGCTTAAGTAAATCTTCTTGAGCCATAATAATTAAGGTGCCCTATACTAAAAGCTTTTTGAATGCTTCTTTTGATTGTTTTTTAATTTAATTAAGCACATTTATCCTGAGTTATAGGGTAATTAAGCCTATAATGAACCCTTCTTAAGAATAATTCAGCTAAATTGAGGCTCAATTTCCCCTCATTTCCATCCTGAAAGTTCATGGATGTCAGTGGTGAACATGGATGATGCCGCATTTTGAATGCTTGAAGGTCCACTCTTATACAAAAAAGACATAACCTCTTCCCTGGATACGCTGAAAGGTACCGTCCCCCAAGTGCCTGTTAGCGGGTTATCTATGGCAGGTCAGAGGATGTAGACCAAACCATATGGGGAGATCAAACCTCTGCTTGGAAAATAAAAGATATAATAACCTCTTTCCACAAACTTGATAGTGATCTCTTGACACACACACACACATGCACTAGTGACTCACATAGACTAAATATGAGACCTACTTGAATATAAAGATCTGCGAGAATTTTTTTTCTATTCTTTTCCCTTGTTTATTTCTTTCTATTTGCAATTTGAATCATATACAGAGCAGAAAGCGAAATCTGTCCCTGGAAATTGAACTTGGCTACCTGTTAAGATGGTAACTTGTCTTTACCTCTTGATCAACCTATGGTAACATATTCATAAAATATTATTTTCTGACCAGAATAGGTAATTGTAAGCATCAAATGTTCTACAATTAGCAGCACTAGTATACTCCCATAGCTACCAAGTTCGCAGATTTTTATTGAAGAAGTTCCAAGACTTGCCATTTCAGGACCAGCCCTCATTGTATGCCAGATTCAGCCACAAAACGTTATATGTAAAGGTCCAGATTATTGGAGCAACCAGCATCTCATAAATTTGCACAATGTCCTGCACAGACATGACAAGAACACATTTGCAGGGAGAACACAATGGAGAATTTATGATATTCTTTTGCATGGAAATTGTTTTTGTTAAATTCATTGCGGCCAAATTCGAACACAAACCACGTGGCTCAGCATACCCACAGTGATTACATGACCTGTATAGTATATATTGACTGGCTGGCAAGAACTATTATTTTGGTTTACCTAACAAGTTGACAACAATACCCGGATGGAGTTACTTAGGTAGACAGATAATAAAACAGTATTAAGGAATTCAACAAATGAACAAAGATCTTTACCCTTTCATGGACAAAAGATCAGAAAATAAATTCAATTGCATCCTGATTCCTGAAACAAAGAATTACAATTTGCCATGTTACTCCAGAATATACCGATAAATCCAGGTGTAGCATGTGCATGCCAAGTCCCAAGTTTCAAATAATTTTGTCTTCTTCCTGTGAAACCAAGTTTGAGGGCTATTTTGTCTTATAGCCAAGCAACCATTTGATATTGTTGCAAGAAGAGATACATACCATGACCACATCGTTGTCCATCAGCAAGCCCAGTTAATCACAATACTTCAGTTAAAGACCTTCTGCTCAATTCCAAATAGCCAAAGCAGATTAGATACCATTATTGGAAATAAAGATTGAAAAAACTTAGCCCTGGATTTGAGCAGATCAGACTTGCAGTCATGTTTGTAAATAAAAGAAGAAGATGGAGCAGAAATGCATGCAGCATAACAGAGACACCAGTACCAGTAATAGAGGTTTCCTGATAAATAGCTATCTTGAGGGCAGCTGTCCCACCATACAAAAGAAAAGGATAATTCCTTGGTCATGACAGAGGTTCAGAAGCAATCCATTGCTTTTGGTGTTATATCATTTTGCCGGCTTTGATGTTAGTTCTGCTTCTTTCACAGTTGCTTCCAGTTGGAAGGCTTGCTTGATGCCTTGGAATGGTTAGAAGAGAATTTCAATGCAGCCATGAAATGTCATCCACAGCTTGGCTAGCAACGTGTAACTATGGCATCAACCAGAGGTCAAAATTGTAAAAGTACTTTACAAGAGGACTGTATGGAGTGTGATAATTGTCATATTATGGGGCACTCAATTACTGATCATTGATTTGTTTTTTCATTAAGCTTTTCAACTGCTCCAGAATTATGCATAGGATGTGAAATTGAACTTGGATAAGGCAAAGAAACTGTATTGGCATTGCTAATATGCTGTGGAGTTGAAGTTCCATCATTGCGGCTATGTGGAAGTACAGGTCCATCGCTAAAGTTTATTTTGGAATCAGGACAAGGTGTATTGATTTCTCCAGTTGACTTTGTTGGAGTTGTCACTCTACTAGAAACTACACTAAAAGAAGCATGTCCTGCATTGACAGACCCTAGATTATGGGAGAGATTCCCACTTACTGTAATACCAAAAGATGCTGGAATAACTGGCTGTACTTGTTTGAGGTGCTGCTGTTGTATGTTCCCAAGCTGCTGAGACAAGGGCGCAATTTGCCTTGACTGTTGCTGCAAATGTTGTGATGTTTGTTGATGATGCAGTGTTGGTTGTTGAGGTATAGGGTGTGAATGGACTTGAGATTGTGTCTGAACTTCATATTGTAGAGGGTGGATGAGAAGCTGCTGCCCAACCTGATGATGTTTTTGCTGTGGTGAAGGTTGCTTGAGTATTTGGTGGGAATAATTCTGATTCAAAGGATAATTTTGTAGTACAGCCTGCCCATGATGCTTCTGTGCAGAATCGATAAGCTGCACAGTTTGTTGATACCGCAAGTTCTGATGTTGCTGGTGTTGCTGTATATTGTAATGATTTTGATTTAGCTGTCCTTGTAGAGGTGTTACTGATGGACCTGAGCCCAAGATTGATACCATATTTGCTGCTGAAGACCCCTTGACTGAAGTGGAGGCCACAGATAATTTTTGCTGAGATAAATGAGAATCTTTCCGAGATGCGGAATTTTTGGTAACAGCACCAACCCCTGACTTTGAAACAGGTGGGACACAAAGCAAAGTAGTGGCAGTGGCAACAGCTGAAGGTAAAGATGGACCTGGCAATATCCTTTGAACTTGACCTGAATTCATTGTAGGCTGTTCACCCCTTGACTGTTGTCCTTGACTTATACCCCTCTGCATAGCTCGAGGTGCATTACTATATATATCAGGCAAAAGCGATATTGCTGGTGCAATAGTAGTAGTTTTCAGCTGAGGTAAATCCTGAGTAGTATGGCCACATCTTAACCCTTGACTAGCAACACATGCATCTTGCCCTGGAAAATGAATCCCCTGTTCAGTAGGAAGCTTGCCAAAGGTAGCAGTCTTAGTGGCTGAGCCTTCTGAAAATGCAATCATGTTTGGCGTAGCATTGTTTACTATTTTGGGGTCAGCATTTGTTTGAGAACCTTGCATAATTTGAGAAGACTCCCATTCACACCTTAGTACATTCGATTTGTCCAAATTGCTTTTAACAGATCCCTTTTGGTTTTCTTCACGACCATCATTACCATAACTTCTGCCATTGGTGGCTATTCCACCATCTACAACTGCAGTTGTTACCACTCTCTCTCTTAGTGCTGCTTGCTGTTGTTGCTTCTGTTGATTGTGACTAGTAGGCATGCTATATTGGTGAGCTTGTCCAGAGATTGGTTGGTTATGGGTAGATTTTTGGGATGGACTCTGCCCTCTTGCAAGATCAACCATGCTCTGAACTGTCTGTCCTTGTGATGCCATTATTGATGCAATACCAGGTAGTTTCGAATCAGGAATAATAGGTGCTCTATTTATATTAATATTCATAGAAGGTGGTTGTGATTTAGAGTCAAATCCTTTTGACTGTGTTTGCAAACCAGGAGCAGTTGCATGACATTGAGTGGAAAGATATGCCTTCTGTTGTTGGGACTGTAAATGTGCTTCTGCTTGTTGTTTCATTTTGCCTGTTTGCTTTACTCCAAAGGTTGTCATCAAGCCAAAATCCTGAGAATGAACCGGCAATGCAGGCATGCAACTAGCAACTTCTGTAGATTGAGAATTCAAACTTGAGACCTGCCCTGGAGAAAAGTTTTGGCCATATGCATTTCTTTGAACCATTGGAAGCTGTACTTTTGTAGCTGATCTGCTATCTGCTGGAATGTTCTTTTCATTCATATGGTTTGAATTCTGTGATACAGATCCAGCCTGTGATGATGATATTGCCTGTTGATGTTGCAGCTGGGAAGATTCTGAAGGAGGAAAACTGCCAAGGCCCTCAGAGTTCTTTGGTTGCTTTTGACCAGTGGTTACTGAGGTTGTATTAGCCAACTGTTGAGACACCATATGAGGTTCATAGAATGGGTGATTATAAATGTGAGGCACCTGCAAAAGATTGTGCATTGTTATAAGAACAGATTTCCATAAGACGAAATCTCATTAATAGATAAGAAAATTTTTAAAAAGTATATAGTATTGTCTGTCAGAGATATTAGTCAAGAGTCAAGACTGAACCATCAACCTGTTGTGGTATCAGAGGTCCACTGTATGGTGTTCCAAAGAGAGCAGGTGATATAGAGAAAGGAAAGGTAGGTTGCTGGATGACAGAATTAAGTAGTTGAGCCTGTAAAACTGCAGCATTCGCAACACTTCCATCAAATAAGCTGTTCCCAGCACCACTGACCGAAGAACTGCATGTAGATGTAGTGCTTCCAGCAGAAAACATAGCTGCAGTTCCCAAAACATTTCCTCCTGTTGTGTTAGCAGCTCCTGCACTACCGCCACTGACAGAAGTTGCACCAGTAAAAGGAAAACTCAAAACAGAACCATTCTGCACAAGAAAAGTACATATTACACTGTTGCAGTCCATTATCAGCATGTGTATCCATAAGATTAAAGTTTTAAACTATAATTCAACAGTCCATTAAATGTAAACTTAAATTTCCACCATACCTGAAATATTGGGCTCTTTTTTTGTGATGGTTGAGTTTGCTGTTGTGAATTAGACTTTATTTCCAGTGCTTCCATGCATGCATTACCTTCCCTATTCTTTACCCCATTTACATTTGCAGCAACAGAATCTCCATCAGCACGTCCTTTATCCTTGAGACAAGTCCAAGGTAAGTCGTGGGATCTACCTCCAGGTCCCAGAGCAGTACTTGCAGATGTTCCTATTAAACCATTTCCATATAGACCGGTTGAGCTTCCATAGGAAGCAGCCCACAAGGGATTAGATTTTATTTGCCGCTGGAAATCAATGAAGTGGGTTATATACACATGTGTTGCACAGCGCTTCCGTGATTGGTGTGTGGGGAATAGTAATGAGGGAAGCTGCACAAAAGATTTGAGTATGCAATAAGTACACTTTGTAATAGCTAAAACTTGACTGAAGTGAATATATAGAAAGTTACCTAGGTAGGTAAACCAATATAGAGAAGTTTGTAATTAAAGACTATTCTTCAGGCTCTAATTGCTGTATTTTTTAAGGCATGTGAAAGTTCTCACAAACATGAGACAAACAGCTGATCCTTGAATTCAGTGATGACTGAAATGTTCCTTTACCAAGTCATCATTGTGATTACAGATCATCATGCCTCATTCTCAAACTAACTTTCTTTATACTATGTAACTTTTATAGATCTTTTAATATCCAATGTCACAAGGCTTAAATAAGAACCTATAATGTAATAGAGAAGCAGCATTGTTTGGTGCAATGGTCTACAATGAAAAGCACCACCATGGTTCTCTTACGGCTTAGATGAACAATGTCAAAGCAACAGTTTGTAACATTATTCACATAAAATCACAAACTAAAGCATTCCACCAAACAATTTTAAATCTTTGATGCTAAAAGGCTTGAATAAGAATCTATGATGTAATAAACAAATAGCATTGTTTGCTGGGATGCTATGAAGGGAGAAACACCCATGGTTCTCTTACAGGTTACATGAACAATGTCAAAGCAACAGTTTATAATATTCTTCACATTACTTAGGATCTCAAACTAGAGCACATTTAATATATCACCTGTAGTGCTTCTGTATTGTTCTCTGTTGAGGACATTCCTGTCATGGAGACAGGTGTCAGCCATGAAGCAGCCACAGCAGCAGCCGCTGCTGCTGCCACAGGAGAGTAATAACTGTCAAGTAAAATTGGAAGGATTAGTTACATGTTAAACAAGAAAATATAACATGCCTTCGTAAAACTTACAACCCTAGTCTCAAGAAACTAGAAAGAGACCATAGTCCATATACATTACCCCAAGTGAGGAAATCCTCCAGGCCAACCAGACATTCCCATGGAAACAGGTAATTGTGTGCTTAGAGGATTAGTTCTTGTGGTAGCCTTTGCTGGAACATTTGAATCTGGATCCCAAAAGAACCACATTAATAAAAGCTGATCATCAGATGCAAGAAATGGAAGACATAATGCAAAAGTAAAACATCATTTAAAAAATATTAGACCTATCTGTCCTCCACCCTATCAAATTAGACACTCTTCAGATAGACCTGACATACCAGGTCTATCTATCCTCTGGGTACATAAATCACCTTTGATGATTTTCCCTGTTCCCTTAACTGATTGTTTAGCTGTTTCCTGCTTGCCCCTGTCCTTTAAAGCATCTATCTTCTTGTTTTTCTCTCTGAAAATGCTGTGATCCTTTTCAGGTGTCCACTCATTGCATTCATTATACTCGGTATTCTGAATTAGTTGCTTATTTTCTTCTTCAAATTCCATGTCCTTAGAAGTTTCCACTTTATTTCTCTTCCCTACTGAAGCAATTTCTGCTGCAAGAATGGTTGCCAAGTCCATCTGCCAAGAAAGCATTTTTCAATGTTAGAAGTTTATAAGCATGAAGAAGTCCTGACAAAAAAATACACTTATCAATACTGTTTGAATATCGACAGAGTTCTGAACTCAATACTAGCCCCAAAAGATGAACTGTAAACTCCAAGTTGACAATAGCATGAGTCAATTAGAGATCATAAGTTGACTACCCCAATCAGAAAACTGTACTGGAATTTAATGTTTGAATGTCAAGAATCAACAATAGGGAATAAACAGATGATGAGAAAACTGCATCTAACTTTGACCTACTTTTGTGGTCATTTGTTGGACATTAACAAAATTATCTTATCTTATCTTATCTTATCTTATTGACAGGCGGAACAACATATAATGCAGTGATGATAAGATACTAAAAACTGAAAAAAGAAAATAGATAGCTTCATGGAATAAATATTATAACATATTAGAAAGTTGTATAACAAATAACCAACAAACCTTGTCTGTCTCCTTGGCATCAGCCACGTTGGAATCCATAATGTCATCACCCTTGTCACTATTTGGAAATGTCTACAAAGAAGAGAGACATAAAAGTGCATGGTACAAAGAGAAAGTTAAAGCAAGGCAGACAGAATGAACAAGTAAATGCTTTAGTGATGCTGATATGAATAAGCATTTATAAGCTATTTACACTTAAGCATATTAAGAAATATACTGCAGAAGGATAAACCTTTTCTTTCTCCTTTGCGTCAGGCATGTTTGAATCAAGAGTGTAGTCGGCCTTGCCAATATCTTTGGGAGGTGACTGCCAGAAAAATGCCAACCAAATGCACATGCTATAAGCAAACTCAAACAAAAATACATACAGAATTAAATGTGTCTAACATGTATAAACTTAAGCCCTTATCAATGCAGATGCATTTATTCATATACATTTCTGTATGAAAACAAAACAATGCCATTTTAAAGAAAAACATAGCAATCAAGACCTACAATGAAAATAAGTGAAAGACAGAACGCAAAACATACCATCAAATCTATATCAATTTTGTTCCGATCACCAGAGTCCATTGGAGTCAATTTTGATTGTCTGTCAGCAATTCAGAAAAAATAGTTAGACAGAAATACTGGTCTCAATAATATCTCCAGCACACTGATGATAGACTAGTCATTTTTCTGTATACAGAGTGCTGATATAACAGAAAGGTGCACCCAACAGTTACTTAGAAAAATGGTCATGTGTAATTTAGAAAATTTTGCAGGTAACTGAGACTGCTAGAGCCCCAGGCTGAATATATGCAGGTCGATCTGCATCCTCTAAACAATGCCAGAACATGTGAGACTAATAAGTGCAGGGTATACCTTTGAACCCCAACTGAAAACATAGTTAAAAAAGAAAAGGAAAGAAAAGTAAAAATAGAAATGGTTGGATAGGGCTTGCCTCCTTTTGTGCTCTTCTTCATGTACAGTTTCTTCCATAACTAGGTTTTCTGTAAGTTCACTATCCACATGCATTGGACCATAAAATTTCGCAACTGTGAGATTTTCTTGCGGATCACATGTGCTTTTGATCTCCTCTGATGCAGAACTGCTGGTGTCCATTCTTAGTTCTTTTTCCTTGGCAGTTGCAGGGTTCTCTGAATCAGCTTTGATGTCAGGGGAAGCTGCCATCAAGCCTATCACAGCTGGAACTAATGTTACTCCTCGAGGACTTACTTTCAACTCCATGTCTGATTGGCCTTTGTCAGGATGGAAACAGAGAGCTTGCTCAGCAACAGCCAATTCTGGTGACCAGCAAAGATCTGAAATTGGCGTGGGTTCTTCATCATTTGTTTTAGAGCTCATTCGTTGACGTTTTCTTTTCATAGCTGCAGACCCAAGACATACCCAAGAACATTATTAATACCGAAATATTACAGATTAAACTTTGACAATGAATGGAAAACAGTAAAGACCTCCTGGTTGGCTCAGAGCAACAGTGGATGACGGAGAGGCTGCATCAAAAGTGGATGCCTCGGGACTTGGCTTCATGTCCAACAATGTAGCAGTATTTGCTGGTGCTGATTTCCTTGCTAGTTTTGGCTCAGCTTTTTCTTCTGTAGCAGAGGGCATTGAGTGAGCTGTGAACATTCTGGCAAGATCAAAGAGAGTTTCTGCAACCTCCACTTCAGTTTTAGACACTCTTGTGGAAGATGCCTGTGTGACAAAGTCCAATGTTTAGAACTGTAATGAAAAAGACCGAATGCAACATTCAGGTTCTTCCTTCAAAAGAAGCGGAACATCAACAGACCTTGACCAATTTTGAAGTTGAAGGCTTCTGATTAACAGGCTTCTGCAAGGAAAGAAGACGATAAACTTGACAAAATGTTTAAGAGAAGTTCAAATGTATTTCTTTAGTATATTATGAGATAAAATGTTGTTTACTGACCTTCTTACGACCATGATTCACAGACATATTAGAACAAGTTGCTGCAGATGTTGGAGCAGCATCATTGGAGGCATGCTGCTTTCCAATGTCAGCTACATGCATATGCAGTGTGGATTCTTGTTGGCGTTTCGTCATAGCTGTTTCAATTGGGGATTAGCACTATAAATCCACAAGGAATCCATCCTAAACTGGCTTAAACCTTGAGACCAGAGCTTGATGAGCTTTAGCAAACCTGTGCGCAACTTGCGAGGAACTGCTGCCGGGTCAATAGGCGCCAGATCTTCCCGAGCCTGAAAGCAGATTGCAAGGAAATGTTACTAAAAAGTTCCATGCCAAATATTAGCCCGTAAGTTCTTAAACAGACTTCATACTTGTGTGTTTCTCAAACAACCACCTTTGTGTGAAGCTTCAGTCTCCAAGTACGGCATGGAACTGTTGGGGGTGGCAGATCATCGTCATCCTCAGACCTAGCCATTTCAGCATTATCGCTGTTATAATTTTTTACTTTGGCAGTGGCAATGCCAGATTCATCAATTTGTGGCTCCTGTGAGCCAAGACTCTTTCTCTTGTGCTGAGATCTGCTCCGGTCCTTGCAGGAGTCAGATTCCTGAAACAAGGGTGAGATGCGCCCACTGTGTTTCTTTGACCTATCTTGCATTCTGCGATTAGGACTGGGTTCATTTTCCACCATGTCATCTCCGTCTTCATTGCTGACTGCCGAATTAGAACAAATGCATCTGAGCCAGATTAAAACAAATTCCAAGAAAACATTCATAACAACTGAATAAATTGCACAATCGTGGCAATCAACACATAAGGCAAACGAAAATCAAGGAAAGCAAAGAACTAAATTCAAGCAGGAAAACCCTGATATCATTTCTAAGAAATTTTCAAACAGGAAACAGCATATAATTAATCTATCTGGAAAGGGTAGTTCTTTCATCTGTTGCAGTGGCTTTACCTGAGGAGTACTTAGGTCCAGATGCCCTGGATCGACGGGTTGCAGAAACATGCCTATTCTTAATAGCTCCTCCACGCCGGCCTTCACGGTTTTTCTCCATGAAATTTCACACTTTCCAGGTAAGATTCTGTCTGGAGAAGAATTTAATGGACAGCTATCCCAAAAAGCTCTTCCAAGCAAAATCGCTGCATGACTCCATAATACGAGGGGGATTTCAAAGGCTCGTAATGCAAGCTTAAACAGATATACTCCCTTCAGCGAGCTGTGGAACGATTATAATAAATGCAAATAACTCCTCTAGAAGTCTAAACGGATGGCTGCCGACATCCAACGGAAGCAGGGAATCGCAAAAAATTACTGCAAAATCCAGAAAAAGGAATAGGCTGATTTCCTAGCAGAAAAAGGAATAGGCTGATTTCCTAGCAGATATCTCATGCAAAACAAGTAAAGTCAATCATGAAGCACTGTTTGATCTTTACCGAACCTAGTTTTAAAAATGCAGATATTTCCTCAAGAACTCCAGGTAATCGCTGCCAGAGCCGAATCGTCTGGGATCACACGCGCAAGACAGGAGGCAAACTACAACGAATCACAACATAAAACAGTAAATATTCCAAAGTTAATTGAAATTCGAAATGAAAGATCTATAACAAAATAATGGCGGCCGAAAAACATCTTCGCAGCGCAAGTCACAAGAAAAAGAAAACTACACTCCGACAAAATGAAGGGATATTGGCACGACTATTGACTATCTAACTAGGAGTTGAAAGCCTTCTGTTTTTTCTTTCCAGTCCTAAGAAATACAAAGAGGTAGTTTAAGCAGGCTTCAGAAAAATAAAATCGCAAGGTTTAGGTCCCAATCTAGAAGCGCATTTAAGGTTTTAGCGAATTCTTTAAGTACTGATACGGATATAGACCTTGACCACAATCTTAAATAAATAAACTCGTATTTAAGACGATTTTGTGTAAACTTTAACGTTTTCGCCAGTATTCAAGCCTTTTTACTTAACATTTAACAAATCCACTCCCAGTTAAGGTCTTGTCCACAATCTTTACCAAAACTACTTCCGAAAATCCAGTAATTTTCTCAAACTGTCCGAGGGATCACAGCAAGAGTTGAATCGGACCGAGAAAGAAGAAGTTCTAAAAGTTTCGAACTCCGAAGCCGAAAAACAGACAGAAGACAGCTACAAGCCTCCGGCCTAGCGACTCTCTGAGAAAAAACTCCAGAGGAACACAAAACGCCAGTAAAATTTAACGGTATTTGCACAAGCTTTACTTAATATCTGTCTCTAGAAACGCCATAGCCTCCTGAGTTAGCCGCCATAGCCAAATCCTGGCACGAACGCACGAAATTGAACCAAAATGCAACAAGATTGTGCAAAACGAGCAGAAAAATATACCTTATGTCGAATTTCGAGCAAAAAAACAGCCACAATGGTGCTCTGAACGCCGCGAAAAAGGCCACACCGGGCCAAAATCTCGCCTGGATCGCAACAACGGCGTAAAATTTTAGGAGAAGTTGCAGCAATCGGTCTCCGAAATCAGCAAATTATTGGATTAAAAAAACGCAAAGAAAACCATTCCCGATTTCCCCTGCCCCTGAGCTCGTTTTCTTGCGAGGGCATGAGAACAAACAGGCCTAGAACCGACGTCATCCTTCTCATCCGACGATCCAGATCGTCTGAACTGTTACTCGTCGTTCTCTGCCGTCCGATTGCCGACCATGCGAGGCCCAAAATCCTGCGTGGCGGACACTTGTAGGGAAAGAAGGCTATCTGGTCAAACACAGGAATGGACACGCTGGCGGAGCCCACGTCAGCGGGGCCAGTATTCATCGCTTTCAGTTTACTTATCCGCTTAATGTCCTGTGCCTTAAGGAAAATCGGACGGCCTATAACAATCCTCGGAGTGAAAATTGATCTTAACCGTTAGACCCATTAAAGTAACGGACGAAGTTGTCATTGTACGTAGATCGGTGTGAATCGTTCGTTAGTCAGGCGGATAAGAAAAACAAGTATTTATTATTTTAATTCAAAAGAATCAACGGTCAATATGAAAAGATTCTGACAAACGGACGGTTTAGATTTTTTTCAAGATCCTCTTCGAGTACATCGGCAATGATGAATCATTATTCCTCTGTCTATCGCTTTCAACATCAGAGACCGGTAGAGGACTGGGTGACTCCGGTTTTCACTGAGATAAAAATTGGCACTCAAAACAACAGCGGGAAGGGAAACCGAACAGAAATAATTTCACTTTCAAACTTTTAATCCTGTTTTAACCAGCCTTGCACAGTTATAGAGATTTATATATTATTCATTTATTATTTATTTATTTGTCTGTGTATTCAATTTCAACAACACTTGTAAAGTATTCGGTGTGAATGTTCTCTTCTTGCTTCCCGTGGGTCTAGCGATGTTTTATTCTTCTAAATTTATGGGTTATTTAATTGTTAAAAATATTTATGAGTTATTTAAAATAAAAAATAATTTATTAATAAGAAAAAATAAAAATACTGAAAGAGGCATTCGATTTGAATCATACAGTGATTGGATTAGTTATATATTGGACTAGTTTCTAGTTTGAAAATTTTTGTTGCAAATAATATTCACTATTTAAAAAAATTATTAACATATTTATCATGATTTTATTATTATTTATATTCAAATATAATTGTAGTGCTTATTTAATATTGATCATTGTTAATTTTCTTAACCTCTTAATTCAACAAAAGTATGGTGATTTTGGAAAAAATTTCTTAATGTTTTTCGAGCACAGAAACAAAATTCTAAAGAATCATAATTAATCACTTATCCTCTTAAGATCCGATAAACCAATTAGATCTTAGTGGACATTAATCATCATCATCATCAATATGATAAAATGGATACATATTACTCAACATTTAAATGAAAAGAAATCTATATTACTTAAAAGCTTAATCATATATATTATGATTTAA
>JZKD02S0359815.1:0-18829 GCA_000966675.3 Picea glauca | reverse complement strand
ACCACCATAAACAGATCGAGAAAATGATGCATAGCAAGGGATCAAAAAATCCTCCTGATACTTTGAATGTACAAGATGAGTCCCCTACCATAATGGTTGGTCCTCATATTGATGACAAAGAGGAATCTATGGCACCCTTCTACGTGAACTTGAATATTCATGATAAAATGTCGCACAATTGTATGCTCAATTATGTTACATCACACAATCTTATGCCCAAATTAATCATGGAAAAGTTGGGGTTAGAAACAACCAAGCCATATCATGACCTTTAGTCATTTGATGCCAGAAAAGTGAAGTGTTATGGGATGATTAAAGACATGGTTGTCACCCTGGGCTAATTGTTTGTTAAGAGAATTATGATGGATGTGGTGGTGGTTTTTGTACCATCAAATTATGGCATGTTGTTTTCCAGAACATGGGCACAAAAATTGGGAGGTACTATGTATATGGATATGACGTATGCCACTGTATCATTTTTTGGAGGAGAGCTCAAAAGGTTGTACCGAGAGACAAAGTTTTCTTATGTGGTCAATGATAAGAAAAACCATGTGAATCATCCCATATATGTTGTTGATGAAGATCTGGGATGTTGTATCCTATCTGTAAATGAAGAGTACAATGAAACCCCAATGCTTGCAAATCCTCTTGTAAGCCCTGTGGAGGAAGTGGATGGCATGTGGAAAAAAAAAATTGATGGTTCATACTCAAAAGAAGAGGTTGAGTCCAGAGTAGTTCTCATATCCCCCACCAAAAGAGAAATTCATTTTTCCTACAAGCTTGAGTTCGAGGCCACAAATAATGTGGTTGAATATGAAGTCGTGATCTTAGGCCTAAAGGCAATAAGAAATATGAAAATTACCAAGATAGTGGTATTTGGAGATTCAGAGCTAGTTGTGCAGCAAGTAAAAGGTTCCTATCAAAACAAGGCATTTGAGAATGAGGGCATATATAAATCAAGTAAGGGATATGATTCATAATTTTTATGTAGATTTCAAATTTCTACTATTCTGAGAGAGTTTAATCAGCCAGTTGATTCCTTAGCAGTAGCTGCCAGTACCTTTAAAGTACCAACCACCCCTCAAATTAAATATGAGATCGAAATGAGATACAAACCTTCCATTCCTGATAATATCAAATACTGGCAAGTTTTTGAAGATGATCAACAGATCAAAAAATTCATGGAAGTGATAGATGAATTTGTAAATACTCATATTGATTCATATGATGAATAAGACACCAAATAGGGGATTGGGGAGGAGGTTGAAGAGATCCTTAAATTTATTAATTACATGGCTAAGCATAAAGTATTTCAACTTAAGAATAACTTTATTCCCAAAGGACTAGTGCTTTTAGAACAATTGTTTGATAGAAATGATGTACATGTCAAACCAGTTGTCCTCCCCAAAGATAATAGCATTGAGGAATATAATATTGGGACTGAAAAAGATCCTAAATATATTAAGTTCTCCAAAAATATTCTTGTTGATCATAGGGTAAAGCATTTGCAGATGTTCAAAGAGTACATGGATGTCTTTGCATGGAAATACTAGGACCTGAAAACTTATGATATCAGTATCATCCAGCATCGAATACCCCTCAAGCCTATTACTAATCCTTTCAAGAAAAATCTTTGGCAAGTTAATCATATTCTTTTTCCTACCATTGAGAAATAGGTGAGTAAATTATTAGATGCCCATATTATTATTCCCTTAAGGTACTTTGAATGGGTTGCTAATTTAGTTCCACTGAGAAAGAAGAGTGAGGAAATAAGGTTATGTGTCGACTTCAAGAACCTAAATAAATTCTCATTAAAATATAACTACCCCCTACCCAAGATGGACCATATACTGCAGAAAGTGGTGGGGGGAAATAAGATATACATGATGGATGGTTTTTCAGGATACAACCAAGTTACCATGCACCTATATGATAGAGAGAAGACAGGCTTCACAACACCATGGGGGGATTTCACGTGTGAAAAAATGCCTCTTGGTTTGTGAAATGCAAGAGCAACTTTTCAAAGATCTATGGACATTTCTTTTATGGGTGAGAGAGACAAGTTCATTGTCGTATACCTTGATGACATGACTATTTTCTCCAAGATAGATGAAGATCACATCAAGCATTTATGGCAAACCTTTGTGAAGTGTAGGAATTTTGGGTTGTCCTTGAACCCAAAAATGTCTTATTTTTCTATGGAAGAAGGAAATATTCTTGTCCATATAGTATCCAAAGAAGGGGTGAAGATAGATATGGAAAGGGTGGAGGCAATCAAACAAATTGTTCAGCCTAGGAACAAGAAAGAAGTACAATATTTCCTAGGTAAAATAGGCTACATCAGAAGGTTCGTCCCCAATTTCGTCGAAATGGTGAAGCATATTACCAACATGTTGAAAAAAAAACATGAAGTCAAGTGGACAACTAAAGCTAAATAATCCTTTCAGTAGATCAAAATGGCCTTGGGATAAGCTCCAGTTCTTATCAACACAAATTATGATAAAGAGTTTCTCATTTTTTCTTTCGTATCCATTTATACTATAGTTGTTGTGTTGATGCAAAAGAATGAATAAAATCAAGAGCATCTCATAGCCTTTTCCAGCAAGGCCTTGACAGATGTTGAACTGAAGTATAGTAGCATGGAAAAGTAGGCTTATGCATTATTCAAAGCACTAAATCTTTTTAGAGATTATATATTGCACTCTAAGATATTGGCTTATGTACCTACCAGTACTATAAAGGGAATTCTCACACAACCTAAAAGTGATTGAAGAAGAGGTAAATGGATTGCTAATATTTAGGAGTATGACATGGATATCAAGCCCACAAAGCTAGTAAAAGGACAAGGACTAGCCAAATTGTTGGTTGAATCTAACTGCAATTTTTAGATTTGAATGCATTGTCAACAAACATTATAGAAGCAGATTTTGAAGAGGATGAAACACAAGAACCATCCTTAGAGATAAGTGCTAAATTTTCTCATTATGATTGGTATAAAGACATAATATTTTACTTTAAAAAAATTAGTTGCTCACCAGCATGGGATAAATCCAGGGCTTGGTCTATTAAGCTTAAGGTTGTAAAGCATTGCATTTTGGAGAAAAAATTGTTTTGGAAGGACCCGTGGGAAATCCTACTAAATTTCCTCATTGAGGAAGAAATTGAGGGCATAATCATTGAGTTTCATAAGGGTGTGTGTAGGGGTCGCCATGCTTGGAGAGCC
The DNA here is from genome assembly GCA_000966675.3 of Picea glauca. Taxonomy (NCBI): domain Eukaryota; kingdom Viridiplantae; phylum Streptophyta; class Pinopsida; order Pinales; family Pinaceae; genus Picea; species Picea glauca. Next base: position 15,606 of record JZKD02S0359815.1, on the reverse strand, counting down.
ACTGCATACAAGATCCTTAGAGTTGTGTATTACTATCCCTCTTTGTTTTATGATGTAAATGGCTTGGTTAGAGCATGTGTAGAATGTCAAAGGTTTGCATAAAAGAAAACGTTGTTTCCCCTCCCACTAAAACCAATCAAAGTTGAGACACCTTTTCAGTAGTGGGGATTAGACTTCATTGGCAAGATTAATCCAAATTCAAATGGACAACACATATGGATTTTGACAGTCACATATTATTTCACAAAATGGGTAGAGTCCATACCTACAAGGGAAACCAAAGATACATTCATCATAAAGTTCCTAAAGGAAAATATCTTTTCCAGATTTGGGTGCCAAAGAAAGATCATTGTTGATAATGCTCAGGCCTTTAAATCTGCCAAATTGGTTAATTTTTTTCATGACTGTAACATAGATTTGAGACACTCTACTGCTTATTATCCACAGGGAAATGATTTGGTTGAATCCTCCAATAATAACCTTATCAAAATTATTAAGAAAATTTTATCTCAAAACAAGAAGGCATGGGATTCCCACCTGAAATATGTTGTCTAGGTAGACAGAGTTAGCATCAAGAGGGCCATTGGAACTTCCCCTTTTCAGTTGGTGTATCAGTTGGAAGCCATTTTCCCCATTCAACTCAGCCTCCCCATGATGAAATTACTGCAAGATGAGGAGGAAGAATTAGATGACAGGAAAAGAAGAATTAATCATCTGATTGAAGTCCAACAGATAAGAGAACAAATTCAGATAAAGTCCCAATTTCACCAAGAAAGAATAAAAGAAATATTTGATAAAAGAACCAAGGAAAGAAATTCCATGATAGGGGATTTTGACTTGAAATGGGATTCCCGAAGAGAATCTAAAGGGAAACATGGAAGATTTGATAATCTTTGGTTGGGACCATTCCTAGTGGTTACAGTCCAAGATAACAACACTTATGATTTAGCTCAGTTGGATGGAGAATTGTTTGGGGCTCTTGTAAATGGGAGGTTCCTCAATAAATTTTTGCAATACTAATCACTGCAATATTTTCTTACCTTGTACATAAATAATGACTTTCCATTTATGATCATGAATTTTTAGTTTTACTTCATTCACCATTCATTACTTCAATGGGCGGGTAGATTTCTAATGTTGTAAGTTGTTGAGCGTTTTTTGTGTCACACATCAGATCAATTTCCAGGTCTAAAGCAGATGTATATTTTCAGGTAGACCCCATAACCTRGCAGAAGAAGGTACTTATTCTACATTTCTCAGTAGACCGCAGGGGTATGTTGTCCCCACTGGAGCCAAATGTTAGTGATATGTTTGTTCCTGATGTTAAATGAAAATTGATTGGAGTTATAAGGTCAATATTGGATGAGATAGAGGTAGAAGGAAAGTTTCAGAAGCCCCTCAAACAATCAAGAGTCAAATTATCCTCAGGAATAATGAATAAATGGAAAGGAAATGCATACCCTTGTGCACATAAGGAAAGTTTTAAAACCTCGGGTGCTTATCGAACATCCAAAAGGGCTTGGCATGCCCGGAAAGGTGCTAATTCTATTTCCAGGGTGTTTATCATGGGATCGAGGTTTTGGAACCAAATTCTAGCAGACTTGTGGAGCCTCACTAATCAAGTTGTGTTCAGGTAAGATCGATCGACGTCCTAGATCACATCGCATGCCCAACCTTTTATATCAATGGTCAACGTATGGTTTCGGAGTCCCCTCGTTGGAGTCTCGTTTGAATCTTAAGCCTTGAGCACTTCAATGGGATGCCTTTGATTGATGCTTCAGATTTGGTAAAGGGTAACGAGATCAAAGGCCCAGAATCTATCGTGTTTCCTCTCCTGCACAAGTAACAATAAATGTGTGTGTGTCCTAGGTGACACATGCATGAATTTACTACTAGCAGGGCACCTGTCAGGCTAATTTGGAGTTGCCACATGGACATGTGGAACATACAAGATATATAGTTCAACATATTAAAAATGGGTGACATGTTTCATGTATGCATGTCATGTCAGCGTCATTGTTGGAAAATAGAAAGTCGCCACTTTTATAGCCTGGCGCCAATGTGATAATGTTCGTGACTTATTCGATTTTTGCTTTCGACCACGGTGATATCAATGAATCTTGTTGGCACAGGGGCAGACCCAGGGTTCAACACACCAACAATGCCCCAACAAAACCCTAACTACCGACCCTTTTGGCAACACTTGCGAAGTAGATGAAGTCTCACCCGAGGTAGAGGTAGGGGGGGTTGCAGGACTCAAGTGTCTAAAACCTAGTTGGGACACATATATGTGATCACAATACTTAACAGAGCACTTAGCCAATAGTATGAATTTAGTTATGATTCTTATTCACATTGTAGATTAACCCTAAATACATAATAGCGTTGTGATAAACGGATCAAACACTTCTAAGCACTTAGCAAAAGTTCAGATCTAACATTCATTCACATCATAAAGCACTAAGCATTCATAGATATATCTATTATACATCAAGAACAATGCACTAATCAAATATAAACATAACCATCATGAACATATAGCACAAATCACAATAACACAAGATATACGTGGTTCACCCTAGTGTGGGGCTATGTCCACCAACTCTTCTTCTTCTTTATTAGTCTTCTTCAATCTTCTTACATGCACCAAGCCACATATCCAACTCCGTAAAGGACAGGAGATCTGCGCACACCTCATTAGATCCTCCCTCCCTGGATTAGGTCAAGGCACAAAGGCAACTACAACCACTTGCACTTAGCTCTGCAAGTCTCACATACAGTATGCACAAAGCATTCACAATTATTCGCACTTAGCAACCCTCAAAGGTTCTTGCACAAATCCAATCATAACTAGTAACTCTACTTGCACTAAGTCATTATACTTCTTACATCACCTGGCTACTTATTTATACATTACAAAAGGGGACTAAACATGGGTAAAACCATGGGCCGACATCCCATACCCGTTACATAAACCCTAAAATCCCCAAAAAGACCATAAAAAGGGTGACATACCGCAATCTTCGCTTCGCCTAGGCACTCCATCTTCGACCAGCCTGTCGAAGTCCCAAGAATGGTTGAACATGACCAGCATTTCCTAAAAACCTAGTCAAGGGCCAACAAGCCCCCAACACTCACCTGTTACTAGTCTCGGGTCACTCTGATATGGGCAACATTGCTTTGAAGCCCTCAAGCTTAGCTCGAGCTGCCTTGAATTGTTGCTTCGTCGGAGCCTCCTTCTCGGTGAACTCCTAGATTACTTACTCTATGACATGCCCTTCCATGTGTTGTTCTACTATTTTGACCACTTGTTCCAGTTGTTATCCTTGTCCCTAGAGATATTCAAAAAGTGTCCAGGCTTCATCCTGCATTGGCTAGAGTCTCTGGGTCACCTCCATAACTCAGCTCTGGATGGTAGTGACATGTTGTTGAACGTTGCATTGCTCCTGCAACCTTTTCATATTCTCCATTGTCATAAGCTGCTTCAGATGTGCTTGCACAGTCGATGCCTATTGCTTCACCTTCTAGAGTTGTGCCTCCAATATCCTCAACTCAGGGTCTTCTAAAAGGCACTCGTAGGTATGCGCACTTCAATCACTGAGTTGGTTTCATTCTGCAGCCAACGCCCTGATTCTTTCTACTACGCTCCTGGTAGTTTCTTCCCTTTGATCTCATAATTCTTGCGGAGTGCTAGACACTGCTTGAAGTTCTAGGTCTGCTACTCTTGCTTGAAGTTGTTGAATGGCCTCAGCGAGCTTCCCTACTTGGATCTTGGTTGTCTCTTCTTCCATCTGTGTGAAGCCCGGCATACAGAAAAGTGCTCTATTCACTTCCTCTCTAATCCCAGTCTGCTCCACGAGCAAATGGTCTTTCTCTTTCTATATTTTCTCCTTGTCTTCTTCGAACTTCGCCCGAAGGTCATCTGTCTCTTGTTGTGCAACCCAAAGTTTCTCTAAGGCCTCCTCCTTTTCGTGCCTTAAGGCCTATGTGGCTTTCTCCTTCTCTTCCTGGACTCGACGAAGTCGAGTCTCTGTTGCATCTGCTAATCTGTGCAATTGGATGGGATCATCCCCCAATTCTACACCTTCTGATGATGACGGCACAGTAGAAACTGCACGGCTCGAGTAGATGGATTGTTGTACCCCCTTCATCTCCGCCTCGATTTTTTCATACATCATCTCCTTCCTTTATTCATTTCATTACAAGATACCCTCTGAAGCATCTTCTATAGCTGCGATGATGAGGTCAACATCATCCACTGTGAGCCCATTCTGTGACTTGGGCTTGTTGGCTCAAGATTTCTTCTGTGCTGAGGGTTTCGTCGAAGAAACCTTCCTTTTCTTTGATGTCTTTGCCTCTGTTAGGGGACCCTTCGGTGGTGTTACTTCTCCCTTTCCTTCTTGTTTTCTTCCCCTTCCTCTTCTTGGTTTACTTCGTCACCTCCTCCTCCGTCAGGTGAGTCAGGCGCAGTTTCCTCCGATGCGTTTTTCTTCTCTTCACTGTCTATGTCCTGCACTTCCTCCTTTTTCTTCTTCTTCTTGTCTCTGCCCTGTCCACCATACTCCGTTCAGGTAACCACATGACTTCTGATGAGGTCGGGGTCGAAGAGTTCTGCATCTCCAACCGATACAAGGAATTCAGTTGGTCGTTCTTTAGTGATCTCTTCCAGGTCTTCTTCGATTAGCTTATAATACAACTGCAACTCCTCTTTACTTTCATCATTGCACATAGTGATGTATATAAAGTGGCGGTCTGTGCAGAACTTCACTAGTGATCTGTAAGTATGCAAGGTGTTCGAAGTCATTCAGGGGAATGACTCAATGGTGCACGTGAGCTATAGGTAATAATTGTGGAACACTGCATTTGATTTCCATTTCTTCACCATGTTGCTCGAATACTACAAAGTGGTGAACCTCGTAGTTAGTGGTTCTAATGGCTCAACTTCAGGGAATGTCTCTCCCTCTAGCATATCCCAAGCGACAAAAGATATAAGAATCAACAGCCAACCAATGTGGAATTCATAACCTTGGTCCTGCACTTCACGACAGTCCTTCTCCAACCCATTGACGAGATAGCTCGCCCAATTCATATGCATCCCTTCGATGCATTTTCCTGCAAGACCAACTACAAAGCCTGTTACTTGTGTCGGCCTTTTCTTTCTGATGAGCTTGCCCACTATCAACTGACAAGCTAGGTGCACTGTGCCATCCTGGATGGAGGCTACATTGTAGCCTCGCATCCCTTTTTCCACATCATCGTATGCTTCTTTTATTCGTTGCACCAAGGAGAGATTGAATGTCTTCCCAGGGTAGAATTTATGAGGGTCTGGTCCCTGCATGCTTAATCCAATAATAAGGTGGATCGGCGTCGGATCCAAAGTGATACATCTATCCAACCATAGGTACCCACCATGGAAGCATGACAGGAGGATTTTAAAGCACGCATTAACATCTTGATGTTGGCTGAAGTGGGGGATCTTCATGATGTTCAGGATCATTGACCTCACAGTCTCCTTGATCCACGGTTGGGGAACTATCTTAGGCTTCTTCCCAGTCATCTTTGTCAAGTAGTGATATGATGCGAGCATCACACAGTTCTTCCTATCATTGAGGTTTAAATCACTTATCTTAAGAGATGGGATCAGTTCCAACTGCGGTCCTATTGTGCATGTCCCTTTTGGGAGGTACACAGTGATGAGTGTGTACTCAAAATCTCTTGGGACACTATCACGATTAACCGCGCCAGCCAAGGGAGGGATATAGTCGGGCAAGACTGACGGGATCTGCTTTTTGTTCACCATATCGTCGTGGTGCTTGCTTCTCTTCTCTGTTGCAGTTCGGGATGGCCCAGATCGACGTCCAGTTGAGGGGGATGCTTACAATCGTCCCATCGACGAGGCCTATATACCTGCGGACATAACCTTCTCAGGCATAAGTTCAATCAATATTTCTTCTATCAACTTCTCTACTATGTTACATTCGCCTGACAAACATGCTCATGGTCAAATAGCTTGGGTACGTGAAGAGATGTTGAAGTTAATCAAATTGATGGCAAGGTCTAGACAGCACAACGCGATAGGCAATCACGTCTCTGTTAGCTCGAATATCTCATCTTGCAAAAGTGGTCCTGGTGAAACATGTGAAGGATTAAATAAACAACATCGTAACGGATTCCTCCAACAATTTGAAATGCATTAATCAATACAATTCCATCCCTTCTGGCACGGTCTCAACAGTCTCATGGTGATATTTTCAGTAATAATTGTGTTTCTAACTATTCGGGAGTGTCATTCTAACGATCAGGGCACCTCCAACGGTCATATTGATTCGTCATGGAAAAGTGCCTTTCTGTGCGGTTATGTTAATTCGGCGAGGTTCAAATTCTGCAAGCCTGCCTTCTGCGAAATCTTCTCTGGAATTTCCTGCAGTTTTTCTAACTTTTCTTTCTTCTTACTGAGGTTTCTTTCCTTCTTCCCTGTGATATGAGTTTCATGATTCCTCTTTCCTTTCGTATAATTTTCTTCCCTTAGCATAGTAACTTTTCACTGTTGAGTGTCTTTCAAAGGGTTCGAATGTAATACCTCTTTGCTTGCTACTTCTGGGGTAGGTGTTCTTTTCTCCTGTATGGATAGGTTTTTCAAGCCTTCCTTCATTCTTTCAACTTTGACAGCTAAGTCTCGGGCACTCAGTTGTTTCAACTTGTCCTCTTGATCTTCTATTAAGTGCATTGTTCTCCTAGCCAGGAAGTCCCTTAATTCTTTCTTTTTCTATTTTGTGGCTTCTTCCTCTGCTTTCCTCCGGATCTGATCTTTCTCAATCCAAGTCTTTCCTAACAAAAGTGCAAATGGGGCGTTGTTCTCAACAAACTTAATGACCTCAAATTCTTCTTCCGTCGATGTTCCATGAGAAATCGTATATACATGAGTAAGTCTTCCACATAGGGTTATCATCTTTCCTTTAAACATTCCTATCTTTCCCAATATAGGAATCATAGCAAGCTTTCCCAAAATTTCCCAAGTACTTTCTAGAATAAGATTCACATGTGTTTCCTCATCTAATACACGATCTATGTTGAAGTATCCTATTATTTTTTCTATGCACTCCTTCTCTTTTAATATCTCTGGTAGACTGATGTTTATGTGATCATTCAGTGTTTCTTTCAGCTATAATAACATAGATTCTTATTCATTCTGGTTTTCTAACATATCCTTAGTTTCTTGATATTCCTCACGGTTTTCTTGTCTCAAGTTCATCTTTTACACTTTTTCAATCATTCTAGGGAAATCCAAAACCTCATGACCAACAACCTTACAACAAAGACAAATAGGACCTATTCCAGGGCATTCTTTAGCAATATGCCCCAGTCTTCTGCAGTTATAACACAATTTCAATCCTCTCTTTCTCTTAAATGATCCCCAACCTTTCTGATACTGCGCATTGGGATCACAATGATGGACCTGCAATCTACAAAAATTATTTCTAGGGTCCTGCATCCACTTGTTAGTCCAAAAATTCTTTTTATGCATAGGAATAACATATCTTTCACTATCTCTATTAAATTTATTCAAATCAAATATTATTTCTTCTAGTTGTGCCCTAGTTTTTAGACTAGGACCAAATCTATCAATTATACCTAGATCCATTCTTTCGAAGAAAATTTTTCCACTTATATTACCTTTATCAGAGCACGAAGCTTTAAGATCTCACCTCTTTCTTCAGATTGGGCTTCTCTTTCTTAGCACAGAGCTTCGCAAGTCAAGTAGAATATTGCGCACTATAGCAATAGATCTATGCATAGAGATTTTTCTCTTCTTCAGTTCCCAGCAATCATGGTTTTAGGTCCCGGCAACGGAACCATTTGTTGCCATAGGGGAAGACCCAGGGTTCAACGCTTCAACAATGCACCAACAAAACCCTAACTATCGGCCCTTTCAGCAACACCCGCGAAGCAAATGAAGTCTCACCCGAGGTAGAGGTAGGGGGGTTGCAGGACTCAAGTGTCTACAACCTAGCTGGGACACAGATCTATGATCACGATACTTAACAGAGCACTTAGCCAATAGTATGCATTCAGTTATGATTCTTACTCACATCATAGATTGACCCTAAATACATAACAATGATGTGATAAATGGATCAAACACTTCTAAACACTTAGCATAAGTTCATATCTAACATTCATTCACATCATAAAGCACTAATCATTCATAGATATATCTATCATACATCAAGAACAGTGCCCTAAGAAAATATAAACATAACCATCATGAACATATAGCACAAAGCACAATATCATAGGATATATGTGGTTCACCCCAGTGTGGGGCTACGTCCACCAACTCTTATTCTTATTTATTAATCTTCTTCAATCTTATTACATGCACCAAGCGACAGATCCAACTCTGCAAAGGACAGGAGATCTGNAGAAGCCCCTCAAACAATCAAGAGTCAAATTATCCTCAGGAATAATGAATAAATGGAAAGGAAATGCATACCCTTGTGCACATAAGGAAAGTTTTAAAACCTCGGGTGCTTATCGAACATCCAAAAGGGCTTGGCATGCCCGGAAAGGTGCTAATTCTATTTCCAGGGTGTTTATCATGGGATCGAGGTTTTGGAACCAAATTCTAGCAGACTTGTGGAGCCTCACTAATCAAGTTGTGTTCAGGTAAGATCGATCGACGTCCTAGATCACATCGCATGCCCAACCTTTTATATCAATGGTCAACGTATGGTTTCGGAGTCCCCTCGTTGGAGTCTCGTTTGAATCTTAAGCCTTGAGCACTTCAATGGGATGCCTTTGATTGATGCTTCAGATTTGGTAAAGGGTAACGAGATCAAAGGCCCAGAATCTATCGTGTTTCCTCTCCTGCACAAGTAACAATAAATGTGTGTGTGTCCTAGGTGACACATGCATGAATTTACTACTAGCAGGGCACCTGTCAGGCTAATTTGGAGTTGCCACATGGACATGTGGAACATACAAGATATATAGTTCAACATATTAAAAATGGGTGACATGTTTCATGTATGCATGTCATGTCAGCGTCATTGTTGGAAAATAGAAAGTCGCCACTTTTATAGCCTGGCGCCAATGTGATAATGTTCGTGACTTATTCGATTTTTGCTTTCGACCACGGTGATATCAATGAATCTTGTTGGCACAGGGGCAGACCCAGGGTTCAACACACCAACAATGCCCCAACAAAACCCTAACTACCGACCCTTTTGGCAACACTTGCGAAGTAGATGAAGTCTCACCCGAGGTAGAGGTAGGGGGGGTTGCAGGACTCAAGTGTCTAAAACCTAGTTGGGACACATATATGTGATCACAATACTTAACAGAGCACTTAGCCAATAGTATGAATTTAGTTATGATTCTTATTCACATTGTAGATTAACCCTAAATACATAATAGCGTTGTGATAAACGGATCAAACACTTCTAAGCACTTAGCAAAAGTTCAGATCTAACATTCATTCACATCATAAAGCACTAAGCATTCATAGATATATCTATTATACATCAAGAACAATGCACTAATCAAATATAAACATAACCATCATGAACATATAGCACAAATCACAATAACACAAGATATACGTGGTTCACCCTAGTGTGGGGCTATGTCCACCAACTCTTCTTCTTCTTTATTAGTCTTCTTCAATCTTCTTACATGCACCAAGCCACATATCCAACTCCGTAAAGGACAGGAGATCTGCGCACACCTCATTAGATCCTCCCTCCCTGGATTAGGTCAAGGCACAAAGGCAACTACAACCACTTGCACTTAGCTCTGCAAGTCTCACATACAGTATGCACAAAGCATTCACAATTATTCGCACTTAGCAACCCTCAAAGGTTCTTGCACAAATCCAATCATAACTAGTAACTCTACTTGCACTAAGTCATTATACTTCTTACATCACCTGGCTACTTATTTATACATTACAAAAGGGGACTAAACATGGGTAAAACCATGGGCCGACATCCCATACCCGTTACATAAACCCTAAAATCCCCAAAAAGACCATAAAAAGGGTGACATACCGCAATCTTCGCTTCGCCTAGGCACTCCATCTTCGACCAGCCTGTCGAAGTCCCAAGAATGGTTGAACATGACCAGCATTTCCTAAAAACCTAGTCAAGGGCCAACAAGCCCCCAACACTCACCTGTTACTAGTCTCGGGTCACTCTGATATGGGCAACATTGCTTTGAAGCCCTCAAGCTTAGCTCGAGCTGCCTTGAATTGTTGCTTCGTCGGAGCCTCCTTCTCGGTGAACTCCTAGATTACTTACTCTATGACATGCCCTTCCATGTGTTGTTCTACTATTTTGACCACTTGTTCCAGTTGTTATCCTTGTCCCTAGAGATATTCAAAAAGTGTCCAGGCTTCATCCTGCATTGGCTAGAGTCTCTGGGTCACCTCCATAACTCAGCTCTGGATGGTAGTGACATGTTGTTGAACGTTGCATTGCTCCTGCAACCTTTTCATATTCTCCATTGTCATAAGCTGCTTCAGATGTGCTTGCACAGTCGATGCCTATTGCTTCACCTTCTAGAGTTGTGCCTCCAATATCCTCAACTCAGGGTCTTCTAAAAGGCACTCGTAGGTATGCGCACTTCAATCACTGAGTTGGTTTCATTCTGCAGCCAACGCCCTGATTCTTTCTACTACGCTCCTGGTAGTTTCTTCCCTTTGATCTCATAATTCTTGCGGAGTGCTAGACACTGCTTGAAGTTCTAGGTCTGCTACTCTTGCTTGAAGTTGTTGAATGGCCTCAGCGAGCTTCCCTACTTGGATCTTGGTTGTCTCTTCTTCCATCTGTGTGAAGCCCGGCATACAGAAAAGTGCTCTATTCACTTCCTCTCTAATCCCAGTCTGCTCCACGAGCAAATGGTCTTTCTCTTTCTATATTTTCTCCTTGTCTTCTTCGAACTTCGCCCGAAGGTCATCTGTCTCTTGTTGTGCAACCCAAAGTTTCTCTAAGGCCTCCTCCTTTTCGTGCCTTAAGGCCTATGTGGCTTTCTCCTTCTCTTCCTGGACTCGACGAAGTCGAGTCTCTGTTGCATCTGCTAATCTGTGCAATTGGATGGGATCATCCCCCAATTCTACACCTTCTGATGATGACGGCACAGTAGACACTGCACGGCTCGAGTAGATGGATTGTTGTACCCCCTTCATCTCCGCCTTGATTTTGTCATACATCATCTCCTTCCTTTATTCATGTCATTACAAGATACCCTCTAAAGCATCTTCTATAGCTGCGATGATGAGGTCAACATCATCCACTGTGAGCACATTCTGTGACTTGGGCTTGTTGGCTCAAGATTTCTTCTATGTTGAGGGTTTCTTCGAAGAAACCTTCCTTTTCTTTGATGTCTTTGCCTCTGTTAGGGGACCCTTCGGTGGTGTTACTTCTCCCTTTCTTTCTTGTTTTCTTCCCCTTCCTCTTCTTGGTTTACTTCGTCACCTCCTCCTCCGTCAGGTGAGTCAGGCGCAGTTTCCTCCGATGCGTTTTCCTTCTCTTCACTGTCTATGTCCTACACTTCCTCCTTTTTCTTCTTCTTCTTGTCTCTGCCCTGTCCACCATACTCCATTCAGGTAACCACAGGACTTCTGATGAGGTCGGGGTCGAAGAGTTCTGCATCTCCAACCGATATAAGGAATTCAGTTGGTCGTTCTTTAGTGATCTCTTCCAGGTCTTTTTCGATTAGCTTATAATACAACTGCAACTCCTCTTTACTTTCATCATTGCACATAGTGATGTATATAAAGTGGCGGTCTGTGCGAAACTTCACTAGTGATCTGTAAGTATGCAAGGTGTTCGAAGTCATTCAGGGGAATGACTCAATGGTGCACATGAGCTATAGGTAATAATTGTGGAACACTGCATTTGATTTCCATTTCTTCACCATGTTGCTCGAATACTACAAAGTGGTGAACATCGTAGTCAGTGGTTCTAATGGCTCAACTTCAGGAAATGTCTCTCCCTCTAGCATATCCCAAGTGACAAAAGATATAAGAATCAACAGCCAACCGATGTGGAATTCATAACCTTGGTCCTGCACTTCACGACAGTCCTTCTCCAACCCATTGACGAGATAGCTCGCCCAATTCATATGCATCCCTTCGACGCATTTTCCTGCAAGACCAACTACGAAGCCTGTTACTTGTGTCGGCCTTTTCTTTCCGATGAGCTTGCCCACTATCAACTGACAAACTAGGTGTAGTGTGCCATCCTGGATGGAGGCTACATTGTAGCCTCGCATCCCTTTTTCCACATCATCGTATGCTTCTTTTATTTGTTGCGCCAAGGAGAGATTGAATGTCTTCCCAGGGTAGAATTTATGAGGGTCTGGTCCCTGCATGTTTAATCCAATAATAAGGTGGATCAGCGTTGGATCCAAAGTGATACATCTATCCAACCACAGGTACCCGCCATGGAAGCATGACAGGAGGATTTTAAAGCACGCATTAACATCCTGATGTTGGCTGAAGTGGGGGATCTTCATGATGTTCAGTATTGTTGACCTCACAGTCTCCTTGATCCACAGTTGGGGAACTATCTTAGGCTTCTTCCCAATCATCTTTGTCAAGTAGTGATATGATGCGAGCATCACATAGTTCTTCCTATCATTGAGGTTTAAATCACTTATCTTAAGAGATGGGATCAGTTCCAACTGCGGTCCTACTGCGCATATCCCTTTTGGGAGGTACACAGTGATGAGTGTGTACTCAAAATCTCTTGGGACACTATCATGATTAACCGTGCCAGCCAAGGGAGGGATATAGTCGGGCAAGACTGACGGGATCTGCTTTTTGTTCACCAGATCATCGTGGTGCTTGCTTCTCTTCTCTGTTGCAGTTCGGGATGGCCCAGATCAACGTCCAGTTGAGGGGGATGCTTACAATCGTCCCATCGACGAGGCCTATATACCTGTGGACATAACCTTCTCAGGCATAAGGTCAATCAATATTTCTTCTATCAACTTCTCTACTATGTTACATTCGCCTGACAAACATGCTCATGGTCAAATAGCTTGGGTACGTGAAGAGATGTTGAAGTTAATCAAATTGATGGCAAGGTCTAGACAGCACAACGCGATAGGCAATCACGTCTCTGTTAGCTCGAATATCTCATCTTGCAAAAGTGGTCCTGGTGAAACATGTGAAGGATTAAATAAACAACATCGTAACGGATTCCTCCAACAATTTGAAATGCATTAATCAATACAATTCCATCCCTTCTGGCACGGTCTCAACAGTCTCATGGTGATATTTTCAGTAATAATTGTGTTTCTAACTATTCGGGAGTGTCATTCTAACGATCAGGGCACCTCCAACGGTCATATTGATTCGTCATGGAAAAGTGCCTTTCTGTGCGGTTATGTTAATTCGGCGAGGTTCAAATTCTGCAAGCCTGCCTTCTGCGAAATCTTCTCTGGAATTTCCTGCAGTTTTTCTAACTTTTCTTTCTTCTTACTGAGGTTTCTTTCCTTCTTCCCTGTGATATGAGTTTCATGATTCCTCTTTCCTTTCGTATAATTTTCTTCCCTTAGCATAGTAACTTTTCACTGTTGAGTGTCTTTCAAAGGGTTCGAATGTAATACCTCTTTGCTTGCTACTTCTGGGGTAGGTGTTCTTTTCTCCTGTATGGATAGGTTTTTCAAGCCTTCCTTCATTCTTTCAACTTTGACAGCTAAGTCTCGGGCACTCAGTTGTTTCAACTTGTCCTCTTGATCTTCTATTAAGTGCATTGTTCTCCTAGCCAGGAAGTCCCTTAATTCTTTCTTTTTCTATTTTGTGGCTTCTTCCTCTGCTTTCCTCCGGATCTGATCTTTCTCAATCCAAGTCTTTCCTAACAAAAGTGCAAATGGGGCGTTGTTCTCAACAAACTTAATGACCTCAAATTCTTCTTCCGTCGATGTTCCATGAGAAATCGTATATACATGAGTAAGTCTTCCACATAGGGTTATCATCTTTCCTTTAAACATTCCTATCTTTCCCAATATAGGAATCATAGCAAGCTTTCCCAAAATTTCCCAAGTACTTTCTAGAATAAGATTCACATGTGTTTCCTCATCTAATACACGATCTATGTTGAAGTATCCTATTATTTTTTCTATGCACTCCTTCTCTTTTAATATCTCTGGTAGACTGATGTTTATGTGATCATTCAGTGTTTCTTTCAGCTATAATAACATAGATTCTTATTCATTCTGGTTTTCTAACATATCCTTAGTTTCTTGATATTCCTCACGGTTTTCTTGTCTCAAGTTCATCTTTTACACTTTTTCAATCATTCTAGGGAAATCCAAAACCTCATGACCAACAACCTTACAACAAAGACAAATAGGACCTATTCCAGGGCATTCTTTAGCAATATGCCCCAGTCTTCTGCAGTTATAACACAATTTCAATCCTCTCTTTCTCTTAAATGATCCCCAACCTTTCTGATACTGCGCATTGGGATCACAATGATGGACCTGCAATCTACAAAAATTATTTCTAGGGTCCTGCATCCACTTGTTAGTCCAAAAATTCTTTTTATGCATAGGAATAACATATCTTTCACTATCTCTATTAAATTTATTCAAATCAAATATTATTTCTTCTAGTTGTGCCCTAGTTTTTAGACTAGGACCAAATCTATCAATTATACCTAGATCCATTCTTTCGAAGAAAATTTTTCCACTTATATTACCTTTATCAGAGCACGAAGCTTTAAGATCTCACCTCTTTCTTCAGATTGGGCTTCTCTTTCTTAGCACAGAGCTTCGCAAGTCAAGTAGAATATTGCGCACTATAGCAATAGATCTATGCATAGAGATTTTTCTCTTCTTCAGTTCCCAGCAATCATGGTTTTAGGTCCCGGCAACGGAACCATTTGTTGCCATAGGGGAAGACCCAGGGTTCAACGCTTCAACAATGCACCAACAAAACCCTAACTATCGGCCCTTTCAGCAACACCCGCGAAGCAAATGAAGTCTCACCCGAGGTAGAGGTAGGGGGGTTGCAGGACTCAAGTGTCTACAACCTAGCTGGGACACAGATCTATGATCACGATACTTAACAGAGCACTTAGCCAATAGTATGCATTCAGTTATGATTCTTACTCACATCATAGATTGACCCTAAATACATAACAATGATGTGATAAATGGATCAAACACTTCTAAACACTTAGCATAAGTTCATATCTAACATTCATTCACATCATAAAGCACTAATCATTCATAGATATATCTATCATACATCAAGAACAGTGCCCTAAGAAAATATAAACATAACCATCATGAACATATAGCACAAAGCACAATATCATAGGATATATGTGGTTCACCCCAGTGTGGGGCTACGTCCACCAACTCTTATTCTTATTTATTAATCTTCTTCAATCTTATTACATGCACCAAGCGACAGATCCAACTCTGCAAAGGACAGGAGATCTGCGTGCGCCTCGCTAGATCCTCCCTCCCGGATTATGTCAAGGCACAAAGCCAACTACAACCACTTGCACTTAGCTCTACAAGTCTCATATATAGTATGCACAAAGCATTCACAACTATTCACACTTAGCAACCCTCAAAGGTTCTTGCACA
>JZKD02S0359804.1:0-18829 GCA_000966675.3 Picea glauca | reverse complement strand
CTTGCAATTTAAACTCCATCATGAACGTTCAGGTAAGCAATTATTGACATTGCAAAATGGCCTTATTATTAACATGCTAATTAAATCAATTATTTATCTTGCAACTTAACTAGTGAGGTCCTTCTAAGGTTACCAACAAAATGTACCAAGTAGTCTAGAGCACTAGCATTTTCATCTCCTCCGAAGAGAAGAAGTCTCACCCGAAGCACAACCAAGACAAAAAGATAGGGAAGGGAAAGGAGAATACTTAGCTGGGTTCCCAGAACCTTCAAGATTCACCATGCTCTTGCGTAAGATAGAATAACTATATAACATATCTGAACTCATTCATACTGGAACTAAAGATACTCAAGTTGCGAAAAAATTTGTACACAGAGACAACATATTGATCTTATCAATCATAAATAAGTACTGTAAAGAGACAAATCATAAGCATAAACACAAAATGACACAACAATTTCAAAATTTTAGGTCCTCTTTATATATTAGCAGTAGACCTTATCAGATACAAACTCAAAGAACAAATCAATACTTTGTTACAAATTTTGACTCCAGACTCATGTCATAGAGCTCTATCTACCCTTTTTTCCAAAACCGTATGCAAATTACAATCACAAAAACTTTTCTCAAATACACCCAACTATAATCAACACTAACATCCAAAAACCCAACCCTTTTACAATAATATGCATCTCATATATAGGCTGAGTGGGATCTTTTGGCTTTGGGCTCCACATGCTTTCTTGCTCTATTGTAACTGCTTTTACCCTGCTGGCGTTGCACTGTCCCTTTTTGCAACCGATTTCCTTTTATTTACTTGCTCCACTTTCCAACTCTTTTGTATCTTTCACAACTAGTGTTTTGCCAAAACTGGGACTGTAGTCCTCCTTGCACAACTTCAAACAAAAAATGAAGGGACCAACAGGCTCCGACCACAAGCCTTGATTCACCTCGAATCAAGTACTTGGCTATTTCGCAACTTCTAGGAGTGCCTGTTGCTTTCCTTTTCCCTCCTTCTCCATTTTTATTTCGTCATCTGCTTTCTCTTTCTCCCTTTCTACCTCTTCAAACGAAGGGCCCAACTCTGGGACCAACTCTAAGGCCCACTTCCTAACTTCCTGGAAACTCCCAATTTTATCCCGCCACTTCCGAGTGATGCTTCGACGACAAACTACTGAGTCTCATCTGTGATACATCCTTTGCGATTGGATGTGACCAAATAGATCCATTCAGAGTCGGCTGTAGCATCTACCTGATGCATTTTCATATACACTGTCTGAATGACAGGTCAAAATTCATGCAACTCCTTCTTGGCTACATATTTCTCTTCAAATAGAGCATTCGACTCATTATCCGCTTGCTGAATTTGATCGAATTTCTCTTGTTTCTCCAACAGATCCATGGTGACCACAACTTCTTCGTTGAGAAATTGGATTCTTCCATGCACCTCCTCTAGAGTTTGGTTGCGTTTTTCCATAATTCCCATCCAGTCGCTGACTTTGCGAAATATCTTTGTGCACTTGACTGTGCGCCTATGTAGTGCTGCTCGAGCATTGTTGCCTTCCAATACTACCTCCTCCATCTATTCTTGCAGCTTCTGAGGCTGCTGTTCTGCTTCCTGCTGACTTTCCCACAACTGTACTTCCATATGCTCTATGCGAATGGCCAACTGTGACCATGCTCCCTAGAGTAGCTTGATTTGATGCTTAGGTTCTCTTGCAGCACTGGATTCTAGCAGTTGGGGTGCTACTTTCCTTATTTTCGGCCAGGCTTCAACAAGCCTCTCCTGGAATCTTTCCAGTTTCTGCTCGACCTGGATCTTGGCGTATTCTTCCTATGTTCTGCGTGCTTGAGCAAGGAGTGCTTCCTCCCTTGTGAACTCTACAGTCCTTTCAAACTACTGGAGCCTCTGCTCTAGTTGATCAGTTGAGGCTCTGATTATTTCGACTAACTGCGTTGCTGACCATTGTGCAAGTTCAGTGGAATAAGAGGTGGTGTCCCTTGGTACTCGGACTTGCAGTGGGAGTCCATTGGCCGTTGAATTATATTAAGGTGTCTCCACCTCCTCTTCTCCTATTGATGGTCCTGGCACAAGCCTCAACCTCAATGCCGATGGTAGGAACGTTAAAACTTCTGTTCTGGCCAAGCAGAGTTGCAACAACTTTGCGCACTGCTGAGGGTTTTGGAGGACTAGCTCCATTTTTTCCTGGACCGACGTTGTGCTTTGTCCTTAGGCCATCTCAGGTTCCTTATGAATCTCTGGTATATCTGCGTATTTGTGGACCTCAACTTCCAAGGTGGCGCTTTTGATAGCACCCTCAACCTTGGTCATTGAGGAAGTGCACTGAGGACTTTAGACTTGCGAATTCTGTACTGTTTTCATCTTCGTCGAGGACATAGTGTCCTGAATGTGCACAAAGGGTATGATTTGCTAGTCCTAGGCTTCAGGTTTTGGTCCAGTAAGTTCTAGCCTCTGTTCGGGTACTTATGGGTTTGGACCAGGGAGTTATGGTCTCTATTCGGGTACTTCTGGGTTTGGACCAGGGAGTTCTGGTCTCTACTCAGGTATATCTAGGGGATCCAAATGTTACACTTCAAAATTACTCACTTCGATAATGTCCCATTGTCATTGTCGTAAGTGTCACAAGTGTTGCAAACATCATATTTTCGTCCCACATGTGTCACATTATGGATGACTTCATAAGAACACTTGGTACACCCTCTATGACTTGTTAGAAGAGGAAAACATGTCATTTGGAAAATCTTACAAAACTTTTTCCTTGAAGAAATATCATCTTAAAAGAATTTTTGGAGATCAACGCTCCCCTGCTCACATGAAGGGAGCACTAGCACTCCTTTTCCACTTATTAGGGAGCCCTATAATGCTCTGTTGCCAGATTTAAGGGAGCATCGATCCGTTGAGATAATCTTGGGGAGGAATCCCCCTTATCTCTAAGTACAACTAGGAAGCATCCGAGTTAGCCTTGCTCGAATCCAAGTTATAGGCTGGATCTAAGGGAAATCGCACAACTGATGGAGTCATATCCTCAACTTATTCCAAATATAGCTAAGGTGGTTGAGCCTCTCAAAGCCGATATAAGGAGGCATTCTCATGGTGAAAACAAGGAGAATATCAATGAAAATTATTGTCATTCTGATCGTGGGTCTTTCGAGCAAGGGGTTCGACAAGGAGGACTTGGTGAGGCTACTGCATCTGCATCTACAGATTGTAAGTACCTTGTTATGTTCTCATTAATATATGCTTCGTCTATTTCCTTCAAGTTTGTCTATGTTTATATAGGCTTGTCTCTTATTGATAAATCTAGTTTAAACTAATCTTGGTAAAATAGGAAGCACGCATTGTCTTTGTTGTCTATTGAATTGCAGAACTCATTAAAGGGTTTGAAGATCAAGTTCAACTTGGACTGAGCAAGGAAAAGCTTCAGAAAAAAGGTACATCATGATTTCTTCCTCTTTTCCTTTGACTAGTTTAGCTACATTTAAAGGAATGTCAATGTTCAATGTTAGCATTTTTTTGTCTTGGTCATAGGGGTCTAGGATCTAAGAGGAAATTCACCTGTCTACAGGGGAATTTTCCTAAAAAACCAGCTGCATGGGTTATGGGTCAATGGTTTGGGATGGAATGGTGGTTTCTTGAGGTGGAAAATGGGGTTGTGGTGGCAATGGAGGTTTCCCAGTGATGATGGTGGTGGATGGATTAGTGTCAGGTTCAGGGTCATTTTGGATATCTATAATATGGGATGCTCGTGCCACTGAGCGAGTGAGAGGAACGATGGATGAAATGGGTTGGAGGTTCAGACCCTTGCTTGGGGATACCCTCATCCTGATTTTCTTAGCTATTGGCTCTGTGATGAATGCAACACTGAGAATTTCGTTGATATCCTTACCTGTCAACATAGCTTGCTCCGGAAGCTGCAGGAACATAGGTAATTTTCTTTTCTTACACTCCAGTGGTCGCGTCTCTTCCTCTTCATCAGAGTCCATCTTGACTGGGGATTCTTTCTTCTATACTTTTGGGCCCAAGGTCAGTCATACCCATACTTCCTGACCCCTCTTCTTCAGCAGCTCCACAGGTAGAAGATAATGTATCCTTGACTTGCGCGGGTTTCATTTTACTTCATGTCATGACATAACCTCCTTGTCGAATGCCTCCTCATCTAATTAAAATGGTAGTGTGCGCGAGTTGAAGTCCTCTCGGTTGGAATACCTTGGCCATACAAATGTATGGTGGCGGTTCATGCTGAATGCAATGTTTCTCGTATTGCAGTTGAGAAATTCTTGTGGGATACACAACCTCTGAGTTGCGTCGAGCAATCAATTGTACCATTTGGAGAATGTGGTGTTGTTGAAGGCCGTTTTCTCTGAGTCTGACCTTGAGTGCCAAGGCTCAAACATATTTTACAATCGCCCTTTATCTACTGGCGATAGTGGTCTTCCTATGGGTGGCATCCACTTCAACATTACAAACGCGACCAACAAGTAGCCGTGGGTGAAAGTGACACCCTTCTCTTGTGATTCCTCGTAAGCCAACAATAGTTCCTCTGGTAAATAGCTACACCAGTTGAAGACAGTGCCATTTGCGCAAAAATCTGCCACTGATAAGGCATCCAGTGTGCACTCTCCTTTGTAGTAAGACCTCATGAACTTACTCACAATTATATAGCAGTCGATCCTAACTGTCTCGGGTAGTATGAGGTCGATCTTGGCAGTGTGCTCCCCCTTCTATGTATGAAACCACTCATATAAACTGGGCTCCCCCTTCTTCTTGCCATGCTTGCTGGGACCCTGAAAACCTTTGGACACATCCTCACCTTCGATGGATAGTCCCGTAGCCCGGTGGATGTCTTCTGTGTGAATTTTATATCTCCTATCCAACCACATGCTTCTGTCGTGTACCCTGCTGATGAGAAACTTGGTACACCTCGCAACTTCCCTAGTGGTGCCGAAAACTAGTAAATCTCTGAGGTTCATAATTGTAGAGTTAAACAAGTTGATGAACTCTGGATTTGGTACGAATTGCATGCCTCCTAACTCATTTGGAGCGACACTCTAGAAGACATCAATTTTCATATGAGGGAACAAAACCTAGTCTGCAGGTCGAGGTCAAGGAGCTTGACCTGCTTGACCTTCCCTTTGAGATCGCCAACGATCTTGACCCGGGGGTCACAGGGCTTGTTTGGTACTGCATCCTTCGAAACAAGAATTTTTCTCCCTGTATCTCTTGGCATGGTGAGTCTGAACTATCAACAAATTCCACATGTGAAGCATGGATTGGGGATCACGACTTAGGGCTGAGGGAGTACACAATTTTTCTCACAATTCAGAATTCACAAATCGCTAAGTTATCTCTAGGAAACAATGCGTCCTGCACCGATTTCACAGAACCTTATACCTGGGCTTATCTGGAAAGTTCTTTAATAACTGCTATTCATCATTAGCCCTATAGACGCAACTTGGATCTGAGTTGTCTGAAGGGACTAGTTAACAAGGTAAATCGATTGGGTGATCTCAGCATTTACTGGGAAAGTTGGTCAGGGACGCAGTTGATTCCAAACCTTACCGTTTAACAGATGAGAATCCTGGTGCGAATACTGATGGAATCTTCATGTATCACGGCTTCATGGTTTAACATAATTCAGATGGGTTATTGTAGTAGTAATACAGACTATGACTAGAATGGGTTCATGTGGCACATGGACTAGGATTGCGTCCATATTCGTTCTTCCTCCAACCATAAAGTGGTGCCCATCATATTAATGACTGTCATTAATAGGTTCATGAATATTTTGATCCTACGCTGCTGAGAAAGTGATTTTGCATGAAAACAACACTTAGACAGAAAACTGAACTACATGTCGCAGTGCAACAATGCACTCTTCGATTTTATTAACTGAATTCACAGAAATTGCAAAAAAACTCAAATCTAACTACTATACATGCTCCTTTGGACTAGAGCACCAGTCCTTTAGCTCAGTTATGAGAAATATAGGGTTTCAGGCAAGTGCCATTCACCCATCCTGGCCACAACATGCCATCCAGTTGCGCGATTCTGACTGCTCTAGAAGTTCAGATCTCCACAACTATAAATGGTCCCAACCAATGCATGCACAACTTGCCTGGATGCTTTTGGTATTGACTGTAATAAAGCAGGACCTTGTCTCCTTTGACAAATGATTTTGTCTTAATGTGTCTGTCATGCCAAGATTTATGTCTTTCTTTCTCAACTGATTGATGGAAGTTTGCTAAAAACCTGGTCTCTTCAAGTTCTTTCAATTCCACGAGCCTCTGTGCAACTGATTCGTCCTCTGACATGTGTGTAATCTATGCAATATATAAACTTGGAGTAATGAATTTTGCAGGTACCACAACCTCTTTCCCATAGACTAGTTGAAATGGGGTGTACCTGTGTAGTTTCTTTGTGGTTGTCCTGTAAGCCCATAAAACTACTGGGACTTTGTCATCCCAATCCTCCCTGTTTGTGCAACAAACCTTCGTTAATCCTCTCTCCGGGATCTTGTTAAACACCTCTATTGTTCCATTGGCTTGTGGGTGGTAGGGGATACTTTTATGATGTTGGATCAAGAATTATGCTGTAAGCTTTGCTATTGTACTACTGATAAAATGACCTCCCTAATCACTGGTCAAACTCCTAGGACATCCAAACCGGGTGATAGTATTTTAAAAAATGAACCTAGTAGCAGTATCTTTCGAACAATCTTGGACAATTGCTGCCTTAGCCCAACATGTAAGGTAATCATTTATGGTAATAATATACTCGACCTTTGAATGCTTAGCTGTGTGGTTGATCAACCCAATGAAGTCAACCACCCATTTCTCAAATGCTTTTAGAGATTGAATTGGCTAAAGAGGCAATTCATCTTGTCATGATGGCTTACCCACTCTTTGAAAAATGTCTCAAGATGTAGCATATGCCTTTGCATCTTTGAAGAGCATGGCCCACCATAGTCCAACTTGGAGGACTTTCTGTGCAGTGGCCTTTCCTCCAACATGACCTCCCGCAACTCCACTATGGAACTCCCACAGTATGTCTTGTCTTTCATGATCTAAGACACATCTCCTGAGGATACTATCTAGACCCAACTTATACAATTGCCCCGTAATCAATTGATAGTCCGCTTCTCTAACCACCATATGACGTTTCTGAGTTGCGGAGTACGTTTCTGGGTAGGCCCATGTACTTAAGAAGACTACTATGTCTTCCAAGTATTCTGGTATGGTCTCAACCCGGAACAGGTCTGCATTCAGGAGTTGATCATTGATTGCTACGCCAATTTCTCCCGACTCTAATCTAGACAGGTGATCAAGCCCTACGTTGCATCTTCTAGGTTTAATGATCACCTCAAATGAAAATTCTTGAAAAAATAACAACCATCGACAAATTCTTCCTTCCAGAACAATCTTGTTAACTAGAAAATTTTAACGTAGAATGATCAGTAAAGAACTTAAAATGAGAGCTTAACAAATAATGTCTAATCTTATGCAGAGTGTAAATCATAGCCAAACCTTCCATTTCTATGGTTGTATGGTTGCACTCAACTTGCGACAGCTTCTTGCTAGAAAAATAGATAGGATGATCCATGGCTCCATATTTTGGTTGTGCCAAGATGGCTCCTAAGGAAATACCTGATGCGTCTACGTGCACATGAAATTCATTTTCCTAGTTCAGAAATATCAGAATAGGTGTTGTGATGAGATTTTCCTTCAAGATATCAAATGATTTATCACACTCTGTGGTCCATTGGAACACTTATGAATTATTTAGTAGATTCTCCAGAGGTGTAGTAATGTTTGCATATCTTTTGATAAACCTGTGATAGTACCCTGTGTTCCCCAGCGTGGAGCGCAACTGCTTAGTGCTCATAGGAGGAGGCATATTCACAATAAATGCAACCTTGAATGGGTCTACCGGTACTTCTTCTCGGCATACTATGTGGCCTAACAAATTTCCATGTGGCACACATAAGATACACTTTCTAAGGTTCAACGATATATGCAATTCTAAACATCTGTCAAACATCATACGTAGTAGTGCTACGTGTTCCTTGAGAAGACTGTATACCGCCCAATCATACATACAAACTTCTATAAATTTGTGAATAAATTCTCAGAAAGATGCTATTACAATCCAAGAAAAAAATCCAGGGGCATTCTTTAGGACGAATGTCATCACATTGTATGCAAATGACCCCCATTCTGTTATGAATGTGGTATTCTTTTTGTCTTCTTCAACAATCCTTACTTGGTGATACCTCGAAAATCCATCTATAAATGAGTAAGATTCTTTCACCACAACCTGTTCTAGCATCTCATTAGTAAAAGGTGTTGGGAAAGGGTCATGCACACAGGAAAAGTTAAGGCTTCTATAGTCTACACAGACCCTAATGTCCTTTGTGCCTTCCTTGCTCTGGATGACTATTGGGCTAACCCATTCTGCTTCTTCTACTGCAAAAATGAGTCCAGCTTCCAACATCTTGTATATTTCCCTCTTGAAATTTTCTTTCACTCTGGGGATAAGGAAATATGGTCTATGCATTCCAATATTTGATCCTAGTTTTAGTTCAATTTTCATTTCTCCCATAGCTCCTTTAATCCCTTTTAGCTTTGAAAATGTTTTTGGGAACAAATCCTCATACTCTCGCAACAAGATATGTAATTCTTAGCTAGTTTTCTCATCCCAGTAATCTACTACCATAGCTATATTAGGTTGCTCTGTAGTTCCTATCTTGACTTTGTGCAACTTCAATGGATAATTATAAGAACCATCAGTCTGGCTGGGTATAATGTTATGGATTTCTTTGCTTCCTTCCGTTTCCTTAATGGCTAAGTTTCTCAATTCTTCTAAATCAGCTGGACTTTCTAAATCCTACTCAATTTTATAGCATTCTATAGGTATCTTGTCCAAGTTGAGGTGAAGGTTAGACTCACGAGTGCTTGGATATGCTTTTCACATACCACTAGGTCTGATTTTTGTTCACCAGTATCTGTAAAAAGGAATTCTTTAATTCTTTGCAGGACTACTTTAAGATCAAGGTACTTACTTGTAAACGAGAAATCCTTGCAAAATTGATCTGCCAACGGTTTCCAGTCGCTGGTCTGTCTTTTGGTTTCTTCATGCATGTACGAAGCTTTCAGAATTATACCTAGTGAATGGGGAAATACTTGAACCCATAAGCAAGATGGTATTTTCGCAACTTGCCACTGTCTCACACATTGTTCAATATGTGCTTTAGGATCATACTGTCCATTGAATAGTTGCACAACTTGGAAATCCGCCTGCATCTCTGATTCCAGCTGCACCTTATCCTAAAATATATATTAGATAGCTCGCTTCACATCATCCCAGTTCTCAACTAAGGCTTTGTGATTAGTCCACCATCTAGTAGGGGTGTCTTGGAGGGCTAGATCCAACACTGAGATCCTTTGATCCTATGCTATCTTTTCTTCCATGCTGACCAAAAAACTGTCAAGTTTTGAGGTACCATCATATATCAAGTGTTCTTTGACCTCGGTTCCAACCCATATAGTTTCTCTGACAGTTGTGCATATTCTTGAAAATCTTTCATATGAACCTCGCTTCCAACTGTCAAATGCCAGTTCTAAATCTTCGTCCACTGATTGTATGCTCCTCCAACTTACTGATCCATCAACAATAAGATTTATGTAGTCTTATCTTGGTCCATATGTTACAATGTACAATTGATCCAAGTCTTCTCCTTCCATATTGTTTTCCATTGGCTCCGTGTATCGAGGGCCTACATACGGATCCAAGGGTTGAACTACTATTATTCCGTCTACCTCAAATGTCATAGTGTATTTTTTTAGGTAAATCACCGCATAGTTTTCGTAAGCCCAGTCAATACCAAGTAGTGTAGGATAAGGGTACTTATCCCCCATGATTTCGATCACCTCAAAATCAGTTATAGTCTTCACTTCCGCAACATCTATTTCCACATTCTCCAGTCTTCCTATTGGGAAAATACAATACTGATTGGCCATTCTTAGCTGGATTGGTGAATATGTCAAATGGGGTTTTCCTAAGGATTCCCAAGTCTTTTTAGGCAGTATGTTAACATCAGACCC
This sequence comes from Picea glauca, assembly GCA_000966675.3. Lineage (NCBI taxonomy): Eukaryota > Viridiplantae > Streptophyta > Pinopsida > Pinales > Pinaceae > Picea > Picea glauca. Next base: position 8,707 of record JZKD02S0359804.1, on the reverse strand, counting down.
TAGATCTAACATAACATCCTTAATCTCAAATTTATCTAGCTGGGCTGCTAATCTAAATTCTTTTCTAGTCTGTACTTTCCTTCTATGTACTCTCTGAGTATTCTTCCGAGGAAGATTAATCCTTATTCGTGTTTATGGAGGTTCTTCATTTCCTAGAACTAGGTACAGTGCATTGCACAACTTCTCTATCAATTGGTCATTCCCAAGAATATTAGAAAATAGCTGAAACCAAAGGTCAACTACATTTTGTGGCTGCTCAGGTTGTCTCATCGGGACTACAGGGTTTCTAGGTGCAGGGGGTGAAGCAGGGACTTGCACAATCCTAGGGTAACCGATAGGTTGAGTGGGTTTCTCTTGCATCTCAGGGATAGGGATATTCTGAAATACTTCTATGGAATTTTTAAATAATAGCTTCTGTTTCAAAGGATCATACCTGTCCTCCTTAGGCGNGACTTGTTAGAAGAGGAAAACATGTCATTTGGAAAATCTTACAAAACTTTTTCCTTGAAGAAATATCATCTTAAAAGAATTTTTGGAGATCAACGCTCCCCTGCTCACATGAAGGGAGCACTAGCACTCCTTTTCCACTTATTAGGGAGCCCTATAATGCTCTGTTGCCAGATTTAAGGGAGCATCGATCCGTTGAGATAATCTTGGGGAGGAATCCCCCTTATCTCTAAGTACAACTAGGAAGCATCCGAGTTAGCCTTGCTCGAATCCAAGTTATAGGCTGGATCTAAGGGAAATCGCACAACTGATGGAGTCATATCCTCAACTTATTCCAAATATAGCTAAGGTGGTTGAGCCTCTCAAAGCCGATATAAGGAGGCATTCTCATGGTGAAAACAAGGAGAATATCAATGAAAATTATTGTCATTCTGATCGTGGGTCTTTCGAGCAAGGGGTTCGACAAGGAGGACTTGGTGAGGCTACTGCATCTGCATCTACAGATTGTAAGTACCTTGTTATGTTCTCATTAATATATGCTTCGTCTATTTCCTTCAAGTTTGTCTATGTTTATATAGGCTTGTCTCTTATTGATAAATCTAGTTTAAACTAATCTTGGTAAAATAGGAAGCACGCATTGTCTTTGTTGTCTATTGAATTGCAGAACTCATTAAAGGGTTTGAAGATCAAGTTCAACTTGGACTGAGCAAGGAAAAGCTTCAGAAAAAAGGTACATCATGATTTCTTCCTCTTTTCCTTTGACTAGTTTAGCTACATTTAAAGGAATGTCAATGTTCAATGTTAGCATTTTTTTGTCTTGGTCATAGGGGTCTAGGATCTAAGAGGAAATTCACCTGTCTACAGGGGAATTTTCCTAAAAAACCAGCTGCATGGGTTATGGGTCAATGGTTTGGGATGGAATGGTGGTTTCTTGAGGTGGAAAATGGGGTTGTGGTGGCAATGGAGGTTTCCCAGTGATGATGGTGGTGGATGGACTAGTGTCAGGTTCAGGGTCATTTTGGATATCTATAATATGGGATGCTCGTGCCACTGAGCGAGTGAGAGGAACGATGGATGAAATGGGTTGGAGGTTTAGACCCTTGCTTGGGGAGACCCTCGTCCTGAGTTTCTTAGCTATTGGCTCTGTGATGAATGCAACACTAAGAATTTCGTTGATATCCTTACCTGTCAACATAGCTTGCTCCGGAAGCTGCAGGAACATAGGTAATTTTCTTTTCTTACACTCCAATGGTCGCGTCTCTTCCTCTTCATCAGAGTCCATCTTTACTGGGGATTCTTTCTTCTATACTTTCGGGCCCAAGGTCAGTCATACCCATACTTCCTGACCCCTCTTCTTTAGCAGCTCCGCAGGTAGAAGATAATGTATCCTTGACTTGCGTGGGTTTCATTTTACTTCATGTCATGACATAACCTCCTTGTCGAATGCCTCCTCATCTAATTAGAATGGTAGTGTGCGTGAGTTGAAGTCCTCTCGGTTGGAATACCTTGGCCATACAAATGTATGGTGGCGGTTCATGCTGAATGCAATGTTTCTCGTATTGCAGTTGAGAAATTCCTGTGGGATACACAACCTCTGAGTTGCGTCGAGCAACCTATTGTACCATTTGGAGAATGTGGTGTTGTTGAAGGCCGTTTTCTCTGAGTCTGACCTTGAGTGCCAAGGCTCAAACATATTTTACAATCGCCCTTTATCTACTGGCGATAGTGGTCTTCCTATGGGTGGCATCCACTTCAACATTACAAACGCGACCAACAAGTAGCCGTGGGTGAAAGTGACACCCTTCTCTTGTGATTCCTCGTAAGCCAACAATAGTTCCTCTGGTAAATAGCTACACCAGTTGAAGACAGTGCCATTTGCGCAAAAATCTGCCACTGATAAGGCATCCAGTGTGCACTCTCCTTTGTAGTAAGACCTCATGAACTTACTCACAATTATATAGCAGTCGATCCTAACTGTCTCGGGTAGTATGAGGTCGATCTTGGCAGTGTGCTCCCCCTTCTATGTATGAAACCACTCATATAAACTGGGCTCCCCCTTCTTCTTGCCATGCTTGCTGGGACCCTGAAAACCTTTGGACACATCCTCACCTTCGATGGATAGTCCCGTAGCCCGGTGGATGTCTTCTGTGTGAATTTTATATCTCCTATCCAACCACATGCTTCTGTCGTGTACCCTGCTGATGAGAAACTTGGTACACCTCGCAACTTCCCTAGTGGTGCCGAAAACTAGTAAATCTCTGAGGTTCATAATTGTAGAGTTAAACAAGTTGATGAACTCTGGATTTGGTACGAATTGCATGCCTCCTAACTCATTTGGAGCGACACTCTAGAAGACATCAATTTTCATATGAGGGAACAAAACCTAGTCTGCAGGTCGAGGTCAAGGAGCTTGACCTGCTTGACCTTCCCTTTGAGATCGCCAACGATCTTGACCCGGGGGTCACAGGGCTTGTTTGGTACTGCATCCTTCGAAACAAGAATTTTTCTCCCTGTATCTCTTGGCATGGTGAGTCTGAACTATCAACAAATTCCACATGTGAAGCATGGATTGGGGATCACGACTTAGGGCTGAGGGAGTACACAATTTTTCTCACAATTCAGAATTCACAAATCGCTAAGTTATCTCTAGGAAACAATGCGTCCTGCACCGATTTCACAGAACCTTATACCTGGGCTTATCTGGAAAGTTCTTTAATAACTGCTATTCATCATTAGCCCTATAGACGCAACTTGGATCTGAGTTGTCTGAAGGGACTAGTTAACAAGGTAAATCGATTGGGTGATCTCAGCATTTACTGGGAAAGTTGGTCAGGGACGCAGTTGATTCCAAACCTTACCGTTTAACAGATGAGAATCCTGGTGCGAATACTGATGGAATCTTCATGTATCACGGCTTCATGGTTTAACATAATTCAGATGGGTTATTGTAGTAGTAATACAGACTATGACTAGAATGGGTTCATGTGGCACATGGACTAGGATTGCGTCCATATTCGTTCTTCCTCCAACCATAAAGTGGTGCCCATCATATTAATGACTGTCATTAATAGGTTCATGAATATTTTGATCCTACGCTGCTGAGAAAGTGATTTTGCATGAAAACAACACTTAGACAGAAAACTGAACTACATGTCGCAGTGCAACAATGCACTCTTCGATTTTATTAACTGAATTCACAGAAATTGCAAAAAAACTCAAATCTAACTACTATACATGCTCCTTTGGACTAGAGCACCAGTCCTTTAGCTCAGTTATGAGAAATATAGGGTTTCAGGCAAGTGCCATTCACCCATCCTGGCCACAACATGCCATCCAGTTGCGCGATTCTGACTGCTCTAGAAGTTCAGATCTCCACAACTATAAATGGTCCCAACCAATGCATGCACAACTTGCCTGGATGCTTTTGGTATTGACTGTAATAAAGCAGGACCTTGTCTCCTTTGACAAATGATTTTGTCTTAATGTGTCTGTCATGCCAAGATTTATGTCTTTCTTTCTCAACTGATTGATGGAAGTTTGCTAAAAACCTGGTCTCTTCAAGTTCTTTCAATTCCACGAGCCTCTGTGCAACTGATTCGTCCTCTGACATGTGTGTAATCTATGCAATATATAAACTTGGAGTAATGAATTTTGCAGGTACCACAACCTCTTTCCCATAGACTAGTTGAAATGGGGTGTACCTGTGTAGTTTCTTTGTGGTTGTCCTGTAAGCCCATAAAACTACTGGGACTTTGTCATCCCAATCCTCCCTGTTTGTGCAACAAACCTTCGTTAATCCTCTCTCCGGGATCTTGTTAAACACCTCTATTGTTCCATTGGCTTGTGGGTGGTAGGGGATACTTTTATGATGTTGGATCAAGAATTATGCTGTAAGCTTTGCTATTGTACTACTGATAAAATGACCTCCCTAATCACTGGTCAAACTCCTAGGACATCCAAACCGGGTGATAGTATTTTAAAAAATGAACCTAGTAGCAGTATCTTTCGAACAATCTTGGACAATTGCTGCCTTAGCCCAACATGTAAGGTAATCATTTATGGTAATAATATACTCGACCTTTGAATGCTTAGCTGTGTGGTTGATCAACCCAATGAAGTCAACCACCCATTTCTCAAATGCTTTTAGAGATTGAATTGGCTAAAGAGGCAATTCATCTTGTCATGATGGCTTACCCACTCTTTGAAAAATGTCTCAAGATGTAGCATATGCCTTTGCATCTTTGAAGAGCATGGCCCACCATAGTCCAACTTGGAGGACTTTCTGTGCAGTGGCCTTTCCTCCAACATGACCTCCCGCAACTCCACTATGGAACTCCCACAGTATGTCTTGTCTTTCATGATCTAAGACACATCTCCTGAGGATACTATCTAGACCCAACTTATACAATTGCCCCGTAATCAATTGATAGTCCGCTTCTCTAACCACCATATGACGTTTCTGAGTTGCGGAGTACGTTTCTGGGTAGGCCCATGTACTTAAGAAGACTACTATGTCTTCCAAGTATTCTGGTATGGTCTCAACCCGGAACAGGTCTGCATTCAGGAGTTGATCATTGATTGCTACGCCAATTTCTCCCGACTCTAATCTAGACAGGTGATCAAGCCCTACGTTGCATCTTCTAGGTTTAATGATCACCTCAAATGAAAATTCTTGAAAAAATAACAACCATCGACAAATTCTTCCTTCCAGAACAATCTTGTTAACTAGAAAATTTTAACGTAGAATGATCAGTAAAGAACTTAAAATGAGAGCTTAACAAATAATGTCTAATCTTATGCAGAGTGTAAATCATAGCCAAACCTTCCATTTCTATGGTTGTATGGTTGCACTCAACTTGCGACAGCTTCTTGCTAGAAAAATAGATAGGATGATCCATGGCTCCATATTTTGGTTGTGCCAAGATGGCTCCTAAGGAAATACCTGATGCGTCTACGTGCACATGAAATTCATTTTCCTAGTTCAGAAATATCAGAATAGGTGTTGTGATGAGATTTTCCTTCAAGATATCAAATGATTTATCACACTCTGTGGTCCATTGGAACACTTATGAATTATTTAGTAGATTCTCCAGAGGTGTAGTAATGTTTGCATATCTTTTGATAAACCTGTGATAGTACCCTGTGTTCCCCAGCGTGGAGCGCAACTGCTTAGTGCTCATAGGAGGAGGCATATTCACAATAAATGCAACCTTGAATGGGTCTACCGGTACTTCTTCTCGGCATACTATGTGGCCTAACAAATTTCCATGTGGCACACATAAGATACACTTTCTAAGGTTCAACGATATATGCAATTCTAAACATCTGTCAAACATCATACGTAGTAGTGCTACGTGTTCCTTGAGAAGACTGTATACCGCCCAATCATACATACAAACTTCTATAAATTTGTGAATAAATTCTCAGAAAGATGCTATTACAATCCAAGAAAAAAATCCAGGGGCATTCTTTAGGACGAATGTCATCACATTGTATGCAAATGACCCCCATTCTGTTATGAATGTGGTATTCTTTTTGTCTTCTTCAACAATCCTTACTTGGTGATACCTCGAAAATCCATCTATAAATGAGTAAGATTCTTTCACCACAACCTGTTCTAGCATCTCATTAGTAAAAGGTGTTGGGAAAGGGTCATGCACACAGGAAAAGTTAAGGCTTCTATAGTCTACACAGACCCTAATGTCCTTTGTGCCTTCCTTGCTCTGGATGACTATTGGGCTAACCCATTCTGCTTCTTCTACTGCAAAAATGAGTCCAGCTTCCAACATCTTGTATATTTCCCTCTTGAAATTTTCTTTCACTCTGGGGATAAGGAAATATGGTCTATGCATTCCAATATTTGATCCTAGTTTTAGTTCAATTTTCATTTCTCCCATAGCTCCTTTAATCCCTTTTAGCTTTGAAAATGTTTTTGGGAACAAATCCTCATACTCTCGCAACAAGATATGTAATTCTTAGCTAGTTTTCTCATCCCAGTAATCTACTACCATAGCTATATTAGGTTGCTCTGTAGTTCCTATCTTGACTTTGTGCAACTTCAATGGATAATTATAAGAACCATCAGTCTGGCTGGGTATAATGTTATGGATTTCTTTGCTTCCTTCCGTTTCCTTAATGGCTAAGTTTCTCAATTCTTCTAAATCAGCTGGACTTTCTAAATCCTACTCAATTTTATAGCATTCTATAGGTATCTTGTCCAAGTTGAGGTGAAGGTTAGACTCACGAGTGCTTGGATATGCTTTTCACATACCACTAGGTCTGATTTTTGTTCACCAGTATCTGTAAAAAGGAATTCTTTAATTCTTTGCAGGACTACTTTAAGATCAAGGTACTTACTTGTAAACGAGAAATCCTTGCAAAATTGATCTGCCAACGGTTTCCAGTCGCTGGTCTGTCTTTTGGTTTCTTCATGCATGTACGAAGCTTTCAGAATTATACCTAGTGAATGGGGAAATACTTGAACCCATAAGCAAGATGGTATTTTCGCAACTTGCCACTGTCTCACACATTGTTCAATATGTGCTTTAGGATCATACTGTCCATTGAATAGTTGCACAACTTGGAAATCCGCCTGCATCTCTGATTCCAGCTGCACCTTATCCTAAAATATATATTAGATAGCTCGCTTCACATCATCCCAGTTCTCAACTAAGGCTTTGTGATTAGTCCACCATCTAGTAGGGGTGTCTTGGAGGGCTAGATCCAACACTGAGATCCTTTGATCCTATGCTATCTTTTCTTCCATGCTGACCAAAAAACTGTCAAGTTTTGAGGTACCATCATATATCAAGTGTTCTTTGACCTCGGTTCCAACCCATATAGTTTCTCTGACAGTTGTGCATATTCTTGAAAATCTTTCATATGAACCTCGCTTCCAACTGTCAAATGCCAGTTCTAAATCTTCGTCCACTGATTGTATGCTCCTCCAACTTACTGATCCATCAACAATAAGATTTATGTAGTCTTATCTTGGTCCATATGTTACAATGTACAATTGATCCAAGTCTTCTCCTTCCATATTGTTTTCCATTGGCTCCGTGTATCGAGGGCCTACATACGGATCCAAGGGTTGAACTACTATTATTCCGTCTACCTCAAATGTCATAGTGTATTTTTTTAGGTAAATCACCGCATAGTTTTCGTAAGCCCAGTCAATACCAAGTAGTGTAGGATAAGGGTACTTATCCCCCATGATTTCGATCACCTCAAAATCAGTTATAGTCTTCACTTCCGCAACATCTATTTCCACATTCTCCAGTCTTCCTATTGGGAAAATACAATACTGATTGGCCATTCTTAGCTGGATTGGTGAATATGTCAAATGGGGTTTTCCTAAGGATTCCCAAGTCTTTTTAGGCAGTATGTTAACATCAGACCCTAGATCTAACATAACATCCTTAATCTCAAATTTATCTAGCTGGGCTGCTAATCTAAATTCTTTTCTAGTCTGTACTTTCCTTCTATGTACTCTCTGAGTATTCTTCCGAGGAAGATTAATCCTTATTCGTGTTTATGGAGGTTCTTCATTTCCTAGAACTAGGTACAGTGCATTGCACAACTTCTCTATCAATTGGTCATTCCCAAGAATATTAGAAAATAGCTGAAACCAAAGGTCAACTACATTTTGTGGCTGCTCAGGTTGTCTCATCGGGACTACAGGGTTTCTAGGTGCAGGGGGTGAAGCAGGGACTTGCACAATCCTAGGGTAACCGATAGGTTGAGTGGGTTTCTCTTGCATCTCAGGGATAGGGATATTCTGAAATACTTCTATGGAATTTTTAAATAATAGCTTCTGTTTCAAAGGATCATACCTGTCCTCCTTAGGCGCTGCTTTCTAGATATGAGGTAAATTATCAACATCTACGCCCGTCTTTTCCCCTCCTCGAGTAACAATATTAAGGTTGGGAAGTTGTCCTCTAATAACTCTCTTTATCTCTAAACTAATGATATTATTTCTTCGTTGACGTATCCAATCTTCCCATTTTGCAATTAGTTTTGGGTAGTCTTTAGTTGCATGCCCATTGGTTTTGTAGTGAGAGCACCATGGCCGCCTCGGATGAGGACAATCTCTAGCCATGTGGCCTTGCTCATCACAGTTGTGGCATCTACTTGGTCCTCTTCCCTCGGTTCTTTCTCCTCTAAAGTCTCTTGCAGTTGCACCTCCTTGACCTCTTCTCGGTCCCTGAGGGGTTTCATTCACCCTGAATGATGTTTGATCCAGTCTTTCTACAAGTGCATC
>JZKD02S0359781.1:285558-300017 GCA_000966675.3 Picea glauca | reverse complement strand
AGCACTAAATCTTATAGAACAATTGTTAGGGAAATTATTAGTAATTATGTAATTCATGAATGCTCCTTCATGTGAAAAACTAGAGGCCATAAAATAAAATATTGAATTCTAATTTTGTTTTAGATGGGACCTTTAGTTGCATGTGTTGAGTATCGATTAACAATGTAACCTTTTTCACTTAATGCAGGGACTTGTTTCTCTGCAACTTCCCTTGTTTAAAAATAACCCGACTCTGAAGGAAGATTACAAAAGAAGAGGGGCAAATTTATAAGTGCAAGGTTGAGAAGATGGATTCATAGTAAAAATGTAGTCAACAATCATAACTAACAATAACTTGGAAATGAATTGGTCATCCAAATTTGAGAGTATTGTGAGAAGAGAGTTCCTATTAGGTTAAATTTGACTCGATGAAACAATCAAAGTTGTTAGGTCAAAAATATTGGTTTAGGGTACAATGTATTGGTGGCTAGTGGTTTTAGAACCCATGGATTGCATGTTATGAAATCTCTTAAAAGGTTGGTGACACTCCATTGTAATGTGTCCACATGTGATGGGTGAAGGTTTGGTTGGGTTCAGGAGATTCTTCGGCTTGGCCATGTTTGTCCAAGGAACTAATAGATCTATTCATTGGTTTTCCTTGATTTGGGTTTTCAAGGATAAAATCTTGTTGATGTTATGTTCTTGGTTATATTGTTTTTATTTTTCACGCATATGTTATTTTGGTTATATGTTGTATCATATCTTTCATGTCGTGTCATAGAAAGGTTTTGCCTTCGAGGGGAAACCTTAGTTGCTAAAGGATTGACTTGTTTTGGGCCTCTCGTAGATTTGCGATAAAAAAATTTAGTGGGAGCTCTACAGTGGTAACTTTTTAATTATGGAAAGAACCGCGAGCATTTCCAAAGAGGAGATTGAAAAATTCAATGGATAAAATTTTGAGTTGTGGAAGCTCAAAATAGAGGATCTTTTGGTGGATAAGAATAGATTGGGAAAAAGTAAAAACAAAGGCGATGAGTGATATTTTCCTTTGTCTATCAAATTTGGTATTGTTGAATGTTTCTAGAAAAGACACTGCAAAGAAGATGTTAGGATAAAATTTACTCAATGAAAGAGTCAAAGTTGGTAGGTCAACAGCGGTGGTTTAGGGCACATGTTATTGGTGACAAATTCTAGACGATGTGGCAGTTATAATTTGGACTCCTCTTATACAGCAAAAGAGGAGAAAAAACCTTTAGACTCCTCTTATACAGGAAATATTGTGCAATATCCTAATACATTTAGTGAGGCTTTTGTTCGAGCAGAATTATATTTAGGCATTTCCCTCCAGGTGTAATGTACTTATACGGAGATGTGAACAGGATTGTAGTCATTGGTAAACAACAGATTGGGTTACCTGTCATTTCTAAATTCTCCTGCAATTGATAGATGTTTTGGAATCTTGTGACTCTGTTATATGGCTCAAATCTTCTCGATTGCTTATAACTTTTTCTATGCATGCTAAGACTTTTCCAGAGGCTTGTATAATATGAATTCTGTGTAGAAATAATTTGTCTTATTTCGTTATTGATGGATGACAACTTAAAACTGCTACGTGGACGTAATAAGAGATATTATGTGAAGGATGCACCTCTCGCTTTTACTTGTTAAGATAATATAAACATATATAGGAGTTAGATATCTCGCTTTGTCGTGACTAGAAATATTCAAATGCCATGCTTTACAATGGTTAACGTCTCGCTTCATAATGCATTTCCTAATGAAACTCCAAATAGTTGGCTACACCTCTCCATGATTATAATGGTTTTAATCAAGCATTCATTGCGTGGCCCACATGCTCTTGCGATCCCTGGAAATCATAAAACTGAATGGCCTTGTAACGATTTTCTCATAATTTGTATTTCAAATCATATCAATTAAAGAAACGGGATTTTCCACGTTGGTCTAAAAATTTACGAGCCTCACACCAACACATCTCTTTAAATTGTTTGAGTGTACATTAAAGTAGTTATAACGGATTCACCTAATTTCAATTTCGGCAAAGTTCTAGTAATTGGATTATAAATCATATGACCGTGATTGTTAACTGTTAGAGATTGAAATTTCTAACAGTAGTTTCTTTTTAAAGGTGGAAAGTTACATGTACACAGTTCGAATACAGTGGAGAATATAACTTTTTAAAAGTGGAAAGTTGCATGTACACAGTTCCAATACAGTGCAGTTCGAATACAGTGGAGAATATAACTTTTTAAAGGTGGAAAGTTGCATGTACACAGTTCCAATACAGTGTACAGTAAAACTTTCAATTTGTGGAAAAATAGTCGAAACGCAGTGTCTAAAATTTCCATAAAGTTGAAACTTTTTCAATATCAACATGATCTCCCTCGAAGTAAGTATTTTAAGTTTGTTGAAAATATTGTATACACATAAGTTAATTAGACATTTAACATGGAGGCATAAGTTAACCATAAACTATCATTTTCCATGTTATTATTTATTTATTTGAATAAAAAATATTCACAACTTAATGTCTAAGTTAAATACTAGCACAGCCGTGAGTACTCACGGCTGGTGAACGCCGAAAGGCTTAACGTTGGGTGCCATTTAAAACGCAGGCAAAACCTGGCATGGAATTAAAAAGCGGAAGCGGAATCGTGGGTAGAGGAAGCCATAAGCATCCGCCCTGGTTAAAAAATGACGGCTCACTACAAAACGTTTTAATTTGTATCCAATTCCACACCAATGAAACGGTAGCAGTTCACATCCACGCGGCCATACGCATCACATATGAAAAAGTAAATGTGAAAAAGTAATCACATAAACGGACGTCTTTATAAATGAGCGGAAGTTAATTTATCAAAATCTCATCCATTGATTAGAGAGGACGACGAAGAATATGCCAGCATCTTCAATTGCCAACCCTAGGATTGAAATTTATGATTAAAAGGTGATTAATTCTGCCCATTGTCAATAGGTATACGCCTTTCGGCGTAACAAGCTATTAAATTTTATATTATTATTGTTTATTTTAATGAGTCATTCAAATTTAAAAAAGGCTAGGTATAGTGAAAGAGTATAACAAAATATGATATTAAAAAAAATATATTATTATTTTTTAATTTTAATAAGTAATTTTAATTTTTAAAAATATTGGATATAATGATGATGATGATTAACTTCCACATAATAGACCTATTTATTGGATCTTATGAGGGTAAGGGATTACTTGCAATTCTTTAGAATTTTGTTTGTGTCTTAGAAAAGCACTAAGAAAAGCTTTCCAAGATCAACATAGTTTTGTTGAGTTAAAAGGTCAAGAAGGTTGGTAGTGTGAGAAATATTTTGAAATTGAGATCTAATCTAGACAATCTAGAAAGTCCTTTTCATATTCAACCTTCTTAGTGTCACAAAGGTGATACACTCTTTCATCCCAGAGCCTTTTCTGAATTGACCCACGTCCAATTTCACTATGGAGCTAGTTAGAATTTGTTCTTATCTTAGCATTGCTCATTTTTTTCTATACACTTGTCAAAACAAAGAGATAATTTTGATCTTGTAGATTAGGGTTGATTACATCTTTATAATTCCTTAATTTTATTTTTTCCTCTAACTCTTTGTCACACCACATTTTCTCCTTAAATTTTGATTTAATGATGTTTTTAATAGTATCCTTATTCTACAAAATAGTCTCTTCCATGATTCCCCAATGACTTAGCCAAGATTGGGTATCTTTATGCCAGCCAGCTTGAGACTAAGGTAGGTGGTAGGGACGGGATTTTGAGTCAAGTTTAGGAAGCCTCTTCTCTTCCATGTTGCTTAACTTATTCTTATAGAATAGGTATCTAATCATCTTCCATGTTGCTTAACTTATTCTTATAGAATAGGTATCTAATCATAGCACTTCTTTGAATGGGGCAAAGAATTTCCTCTAAAACGAGGATGGGATATGACGTATTTACTTTAATTTTTAGATTATAGGTTATAGAATTCTTTTGGATTTTCTATATCTTTCTTGAGGATTCTTGAGAGATACTACAACCCTAGACTTCACATCCATATAGAATAATAAGCGTAAAGAGAAGTTTCTTCTTGTCCCATATCCAAAGATCTGTTGATTGAAAATTGTTTTCAAACCCATAATAAGTTTTTTGTCACCCAATAATCTTTTTCTCAATGCTATAATTCCACTTGGTGAATATGGATTCCAAGATATTTGCATGAAGCCACTTTCTCCAAGTTTTTGTTGTCATATACAAAGGTATCATAAGTGGTCTTATTGGATTTAATGATCATGACCTTCTTCTTGTCACTATTAACGGTCATACCAGTGTTGGAGCAAAAATCCTTGAGGATTCTTAGTTGCTTTCCAAGATCATGGGAACTCCTTACCATAAGAACATATCATCATCATAAAGAATAGTATTGATGACTAGACTAATTACAATAGGGCCAACACAACTTCGCAATAATATTCTCATACATCCTTATTGCATAAACCTACAGACACTTTTATCTCTTCCAACCTATCCCAAAGGTTTTTAGTAGAAATCTTATAAAAAATAACAAAATTAAGAAATTAAGAAATTTCTGTTTAAATTAATTAGTGTAAACAAATTATTAACTTTAAATTAAAAAACAAAAATATGAATATTTATTATAATTTTTTTTTTTAATTTAAATTATATATATTGAGAAAACATCTGTTATAAAAAAATTAATTTTAAATTTGAATTTAAAAAAATAGTTTTAAATTTAAATTTAAATTATATAAGTGAACAAATATTAGATTTTTTTTTAAAATTAAACCTTCCCAATTTAATTAAATGATAAATGAAAAACATCTTTTTAAATACTAATAACCAAAGGAAGTGTCCTTCTGATCATCCTAAAGACTATCATACATAAAATCACTTACTATCTCTGATTACACTCTAACAAATTAATAATAATTGTTTTCGCTCTTTTCTTTAAGAATACCAAACTATGATACAAATATATTCTATAATTACGCCGAAAGGCGTATACCTATTGACAATGGGCAGAATTAATCACCTTTTAATCATAAATTTCAATCCTAGGGTTGGCAATTGAAGATGATGGCATATTCTTCGTCGTCCTCTCTAATCAATGGATGAGATTTTGATAAATTAACTTCCGCTCATTTATAAAGACGTCCCTTTATGTGATTACTTTTTCACATTTACTAAATAAAATTAAAAAATTACTTGCTCATCACCAGATTGCCACGTTCAGTGATTAAGAAATAACAACAGTGATTAATAAACTAGACAGATGTGTATGACCGCGTGGATGTGAACTGCTGCTGTTTCATTGGTGTGAAATTGGATGCAAATTAAAACGTTTTGTAGTGAGCCGTCATTTTTTAACCAGGGCGGATGCTTATGGCTTCCTCTATCCACGATTCCGCTTCCGCTTTTCAATTCCATGCCAGGTTTTGCCTGCGTTTTAAATGCCACCCAACATTAAGCCTTTCGGCGTTCACCAGCGGTGAGTACTCACGGCTGTGCTAGTATTAACAATTAAGAAAAGAAGATTTTAGCAATACCAATTGGTAATCCAAGAATGTCTTACGACCAAAGGGCATTTCACTCTTTACGTTCTGCTAGCTCCACGTGAAACTATTTTGCCAATCACATTAAGAATCATGCGAAGCGAATTGTTTTTTTCACGTCTCCCGATAGAACGCAGTAAAAGGACAGTTGGACTATAAAACACCGTAGGGGTCTGACAGTCAAACGACACTCACGTGAAGCAAGCAACTTCCCGGAAGAAGTCTAACTTTGAAATTTGTTTTAAAATGAAAGCAATGTAATTGACAGGCAGACCCGCTCTACAAGATTATCATCTACAACGTTGCATCAGGAGACTGCTATAAATACCAATCATCTATAACCATTTTATACGACACAGTTCGGCATTTGGAGCTCTTTACTGCCACGCACACGATGGCTCTACTTTCAGCGATGTCTTTCATTTGCAAGTTATTGCTGGTTCTGATTGTTAGCTTCATTTATGCTGCAAATCCGTCCGCTGCATCATACTATAAGTCCCCACCTCCGATGCCTTACCCTTATAAATCACCTCCTCCCCCTCCATCTCACGTCCATTATAATCCACCCCCTTTACCTACACCCGTCCCCAAGCCAACAGCAGTGGAGAAACCACCACCTGTGTATAGCAAACCTCCTACTAAGGCGGTGCCAGTTTCTCCTCCTTACAATTACAAATCTTCGACACCTCCTCCCACGGTGGACGTTTCACCGCCAAAACCAACAGCTACTCCATATGCTAAGCCTCCGCCAGTTCACAAGCTCCTTCCTCGTCCTTCCCCACCAAAATCATGGCCAACTCCTCTTCCTCCACATCACAAATCTTTTCCAGTGACCAAACCACCAAAAGCTACTCCATCCTCACCAGAAAAACCATACGGATACAAATCTCCTCCTCCCGCAGTACCTACTTTCCCCCATCCCCATCCTACTCTCCCCAAAGAAGTACCTACTATCCCCTCACCACCTACACACCACTACTCTTACAGGACTCCTCTACCCCCACCATATTAGATTCTGCAAAGAAAATATGGTACACTATTATCCATTGTCAAATTGATAAGGKACACTATTATTCTTTATAAGTATTGTCTGTTCTATTGTTTGTTCTATTGTCTATCTTTCTTATATRATCTTCGATATCTCYTATAGAATGTATGGTTTTCATGCCAATCTTGAGAAAATTTATGTCAGTAAGCATTGACTATTACAAACCTAAATCCTCTGCATTAATGCAGAATTTGTATAGTTTTACTCCTGCTACTGYTGATTGTTTTTKGCGTTAAAACTACAGATTCSTTGATGTGTGTAGATCRACCTCATTGCAGCSTTTTGGCTCCTCTCGAKCTTACAATATGTGTATGTTTGCTTKCAGGTTATTAAGGAGACATCGTKGAGAAGATGAATATATATTACTCATTTAGCTGTAGACGTTGGTGAGCTGCTTAGAGACTAGAGAGCCATATCAGCCAGAAGTTCGTTCTGTAATCTTTGTTTTGAATGATGCCATTCTGSTWTTTTATAATRAAATCTCCTGATGTTGTAATAAAGGATACTATGTACTTGTTTCTATTTTCAATCATATTAATATTTTGGTCGCAGTAAAATGTAGAGCATCAAGTAAGTATACGCCCATTAAGTGCATAATCAAATTGGAAATTTTCATGAATAGCCCCACCATGGAAATTATATAAAGCCATACATATTTGGAATAAGTCTGAGCAATGCCGATGGTGTATACTACTGATGTTGATAAGAGAGATATATTAATGTAGACTAGATGGACAAACTTGCATCACAAAGACTAATCTAACTAAGAAATTCAATTAAGACTACACTAATACATGTGTATGCATGCCAATTGTGCAGAGCAAATCAAGTGTGTACACAAGAAATCTGAGTTAAGGTTAAGCATCCGCTTGAGTAAAGTCTAACTTTCTTGATTTTTTGGTCATAGAAGAAACTTATATTCTTGATAGTAGCAAAATAAACTTATATTGATAGTGTATGATTAATTGATTAGAGAGATAAAACGAAGGATTGCCACAATTAAAATATTATAAAAACTTTCGAATTAGATATTGTTTTCTCATTTAGTTCATACTTAATGTGATATGCTAGCTTCAAATGAAGAGTCAAAAGGTTGCAAGAATAATAAGTTATGGTTACCAGTGTTTTATGCATGCAAATGCAAGGATGGCCTCACTGTCCTAAGAAAAGCCAGAGTCTGTTATCTTTCTCAAAATTTTACATTAAATCATTGAAATGGACGGATTAGACAGCGTATGTGATCGTTGAGAACTTGGTTAAATTTTCCTTCTCATCATTCAAACCATCAGNTTCATGCCAATCTTGAGAAAATTTATGTCAGTAAGCATTGACTATTACAAACCTAAATCCTCTGCATTAATGCAGAATTTGTATAGTTTTACTCCTGCTACTGTTGATTGTTTTTTGCGTTAAAACTACAGATTCGTTGATGTGTGTAGATCAACCTCATTGCAGCCTTTTGGCTCCTCTCGAGCTTACAATATGTGTATGTTTGCTTGCAGGTTATTAAGGAGACATCGTGGAGAAGATGAATATATATTACTCATTTAGCTGTAGACGTTGGTGAGCTGCTTAGACTAGAGAGCCATATCAGCCAGAAGTTCGTTCTGTAATCTTTGTTTTGAATGATGCCATTCTGGTTTTTTATAATAAAATCTCCTGATGTTGTAATAAAGGATACTATGTACTTGTTTCTATTTTCAATCATATTAATATTTTGGTCGCAGTAAAATGTAGAGCATCAAGTAAGTATACGCCCATTAAGTGCATAATCAAATTGGAAATTTTCATGAATATCCCCACCATGGAAATTATATAAAGCCATACATATTTGGAATAAATCTCAGCAATGCCGATGGTGTATACTACTGATGTTGATAAGAGAGATATATTAATGTAGACTAGATGGACAAAGTTGCATCACAAAGACTAATCTAACTAAGAAATTCAATTAAGACTACACTAATTACACGTGTATGCATGCCAATTGTGCAGAGCAAATCAAGTGTGTACACAAGAAATCTGAGTTAAGGTTAAGCATCCGCTTGAGGAAAGTCTAACTTTCTTGAATTTTTGGTCATAGAACAAGAAACTTATATTCTTGATAGTAGCAAAATAAACTTATATTGATAGTGCATGATTAATTGATTAGAGAGATAAAACGAAGGATTACCACAATTAAAGATATTATAAAAACTTTCGAATTAGATATTGTTTTCTCATTTAGCTCATACTTAATGTGATATGCTAGCTTCAAATTGCAAGCTTCATACTTAAAAGTAAAAAAGTTGCAAGAATAATAAGTTATGGTTACAAGTGTTTTATGCATGTAAATGCAAGGATGGCCTCACTGTCCTAAGAAAAGCCAAAGTCTGTTATCTTTCTCAAACTTTTACATTAAATCATTGAAATGGACGGATTAGACAGCGTATGTGATCGTTGAATTTTCCTTCTCATCATTCAAACCATCAGTCTCTGCCTTGCGAGCATGAGTAAGTTCAATTTCAAGAAGGCTTTATAGTGCTGCTTCACTATCTGCATTCTCGCTTGAAGATAAATAAGTCAATAAGCTAAATAAGTCAATAGATGAGGAAACCCAAGCTTTGTGGTCACTATATATTAATAAAATTTAAAATTTATGCTTTCAATATCCAAAGATTTATGGTAGTTAGTGTTGATCTTGGCTAATTTTTACTAGCACAGTGACAAATTCGTGGCTGGTGAAGGAGTTGGCTGGAAGGAGGCAGTGTGTCCAGAACTTGGCTGGTGAACGCCAAAGGTTTAGGTTGGCATAGAAAATGAAACCCTAATCACTCATACATGGCAATCAGCTAGCCACCATAGTAATTTTTAAATATGATTAAGTAAAAGTAAAAAAATAAACATGTAAATTGATGTCTTTATAATAGTGAGGAAGTTAGTGGTTGAAATCACAATCATTGATTTATTGCGACTACTAAAAATATTCCATCAATATTTAATCTTGTCCATACAACACTGATTAAGCACTAAAAACCTATTAAATGTGCCCATGATAAATAGGTGTACACCTTTCGACGTAATTAATAAAATTTAAAATTTATGCTTTCAATATCCAAAGATTTATGGTAGTTAGTGTCGATCTTGGCTTTTTTTTTTTAAAGTCCTAGGAAATCTAGGTGACTATGTCCTAATGCTTCTAAGTATCAAAGCTTTTGATATTCTCATATGTAGTGATTTATAATTTGTCTCATTTTTATTTTTATGTAGTGAACTTCAAAAATTGGAAGACATGCTTCCAAAACATGTCGAAAGTGATCTTAAACATGTTACAATTGCTTCCTTATAAAAAGGTGAAGGTGATAATTGCTTCCTTATAAAACCTTTACTGTTACAGGCAATGTTTCTCACCCTCCCTCCCATTTTTTTTTTAATGTATTCACAATGGAGGTAACTGTGAGTGGGAATGAATTTGTAGTGAATCCTCATAAGGGATTCATTTATGGATTCATTTATGGTTATGGAAAGGCACCCTCCCTCCCATTTTTTTTTTAATGTATTCACAATGGAGGTAACTTTGAGTTTAATGTATTCACAATGGAGGTAACTTTGAGTGGGAATGAATTTGTAGTGAATCCTCATAAGGGATTCATTTATGGTTATGGAAAGGGAATGGATGTTTATGTATATAGGAAGGAATTTGTTTTTTAATTTGCTGCAGGACTTCATTGTTTGGCTTTCTTGTTTGGATTCTGCATGATCTTGGAATTGAGTTCAGGGGGTCTTAGAAAGTGATGAAAATGCTGAGAACAAGAAACAAATGGTCGAACATACGCCTTCTAACACTAATTATGGAGCTCCCATGAGTAGATTCTGAACCAAAGAGTCGAGTTTAGAGATAATGGTCAAAATGGAAGGACTTATCTAGAACATGTTGAGTTTGTTTCAGTCATCAAGAATATCAAGGACCATAAGTGAAAATGGGCAGGATGATTATGACTCTAATGAGGTCGTCGCCAAAATATGGTAAGCTGTATATGGGAATTGTTCATTTTTTATGGTAGGAATTCATGCCAGAATTCAACGTGACATAATACTCTAAATTTTGCCATCATTTTTTTGAGTTTGTCATTTCTCAAACAATAGCGTGGAAATTATGTCTCAATCATCAAAGGCTGGACGTTGCTCTCAAAGTAAAGGGGGATGTCAATGATGTTGTTTCTCCTCCTCCACGTTCAAGTGTCGGGGTCATTTCTTTTTCTGTTAGAAGTGAAGTTGCCATCACCGGAAATAGAGCTCCAATAGTAAGAAAACAAACAAATACAAAACACCAAATACAAGATACAAAAAAATTGAAATTAAAAACAAATCTAGCCATTTTTTTTAATTTTTTATTTCGTTCTTAACACAAAATTTTCATTGTTCTTTTAACTTACAGATTTTTCTTTTAACTTACTTCCCATATTCATTGGAAACAAGTGGAAGTTGATATTGTTGGGGGTAGCCTAGTCTTGTTTTCGGTGAACAAGCTTATGGATCGAAAGATGACTGACAGGGTTCCCGAATGCAATGGAGTTCTATCATTCCAAACACAAAGGAAACATGGACAGCATAGACGTAGAGACGTAACTGCAGTGGGAACACAACACAAGCCAAGAAACTTTGGTTTAGAAGGTTCAAGAAAGATTAACACCACCGTGTGTGTGAATTGTGCTTCTCTTTTACATAGAGTAGGGGAAATAATCAATCTAGTGGAGAGAGGGAACTCATAATGCCTCCATGATTGTGGATCTATTTAATAGTTTAAGAGAGCGTCCCCGAGCCAACAACAAGGTCTTCAAATAGTAAAGGACAACCTGACCATGGCACAAAATCGCATGAAACAACAAGCAGATCCACATCATAGTGAAAGAAGTTTTTAAATAGGGGATTGGGTGTTTTTAAGACTACAACCATACAAACAAATGTCCCTCAAGGAATCCAAGAACGATAATAAATTATCTCCAAAGTAATATCGCCCTTATAAAGTGTTGCAAAAGATTGGTACTATGGCATAAAAATTGGAGTTGTCTGCATCTTCACGAGTACACCCAGTTTTCCATGTTTCATGCTTAAAGAAGGTTATAAGTGACAAGATCCCAGTTCAAAATATATTGTGATAACTCAAAGAGGAAGGAAAAATCATATTGAAGCCTGAAGCCATCACTGACAAAAGAATTTTCCAGCTGAGGAATAGATCCATTTCAGAGTATCTCGTTAAATGGAGGAAACTACCAGCTAAAGATTCCACTTGGGAAGATGAGTCTTTTATATAGAAGCATCCAAAGTTACTCAAACTTTGCAGACAACACTTGTTTCAAGGGGAGGGGAATGTTAAGCCCTAAATAGTGGCTCATTACCCCTTAATTGGTGTATATTACATTAGTAATGCTATTTTATTTATGTTGTCTTGAGTCCATTAGTTTTAATTTTACCTCCTAGTCTCCTATATCTACCAAGGATACATTTTCATTTGGAATCATATGGTACTTGAACATTTATGTGGTGTATAAGGAGGTTGCCCCCCTCGAAGAGGCTTATTCTCTGAAATTATCTCTTTTTCAAGGCGTTGATTACTTATTTTCAGGTTTTTCTATGCTATATTGATATTTGGTTCATAACAAATGCTAATTGCAAATGGTATGGAATTATTAAAACTTTGGTTTAAATACTCTATTTTCATGCAGGTATTAATAGATCCAAGGAAAAATGATTACTAATAGTCCATGCTACTGAAAGGAAGGGACTAATAGGGGGTGAGGAATCCCAAATATATGTGTTTGAAGGGTTGCACCGTAAAACCTACTACCCATTCTCAAGAAAAAGGAAACCTTGCGGGAAATAGAGAGCTCCTCCATAGTTAATCGATTTTTGTTGGAACTGCAAGGTCTCATAAAAGCACCCATGCCACAGTTTTGTTCGTTTCTAATTGTTTCCTACAACAGGAATATGGAAATGGATAGAGAATCAGATTAAATTTTTGGGCATAAGAAGGATGGGTGTAGTGATCCAATCCACAGATTAAGGTTAAACACTAAAGACTTACGTCTGTAGAGTAACAGTGTTAGGGCTCAATTTCTCACAGAAGATCCCATATCGTGACAAAGATCTTCCTCTTCAACCCAAGAGACTCCAATGGTGGACAAAGTCATTTTTTTTTATTGAGGAGATCATATCAATTTTTTTCTCAATGAATTGCTTCACATATAAAGGAATGAGATGGTGGACCATTTAACTTAGATCCTAACGTGCCTATCAATAGTGAAAAAGGAACTTTCAACATGCAATCGTTTCAAATGCATGATGCCCTTCAAAGTGAAATATGATTTTTATATATCCTTGTTTGAAGGAAAGATAGATGCACAAGCTCTAGAGAGATGGATAATGATTTACTATAGGGTTATTTATTTGTTTATCGTTTCTCCAACAACTAGAAGATTACATTCACACTCTTGAAATCCCTTCCCCATTTCAAATATTGATGGCACACTTATTATGTGCAACATGTTCATAATGATTTTGACACATATGTAATAGAACCTACTTAGGGGGATTTTGATGATGCACCTAAAGAGAATTATTTATCTGTTGGAAAATAGCAAGGCTAGTGCATGAGATGGGCAATGTTGTGCCAAGGGAAAGACTAAACTATATTGGAGTATCCCAATGTATTTCATAATCTATTTACTATGGACTTTGAGTATCACTTGTCTGTAAAATGTTGCAATGACCTATATCTATACATCTAAACAAAACCATGGTTTCTAGACATCTCTTCACTATGAATCACATATTGATATAATATCAAGATTGTGAAAACAATGTGGTAACATGATGAGATACAATTATTGATGAGCCACTATTTATTTTGGTTACAATTATTGGTAACATGTTGTCATACCCAATGGGAAAATATTGTTAAATTATGAGCTTGATTTCTTATGTGGATTAATTCTTTTATCTTCTTCAACACTTTGATTCCAGCTTCATACACTTCAACAATACCAAATCATAATCGAATAGCAATAACTATGTAGATGAGTAAGCATGCACATCAACAACACATATACCCTGGGGAAACCCTATACAGGGATAAAAACCCCGGTAAACGATATTCCTTTATTGCATTAATAATGTAATATCACTTACAAATATCCACCATGAATGTTCTACTCTTAAAGAGTTTGCCAAGATGACTCTGACCTGACAAAGACCTAAAAGACCTTGTTGAAATACACCTCTGATATGTTGCCTCTATTGTTGATATACAACACTGATATGTTCCT
The DNA here is from genome assembly GCA_000966675.3 of Picea glauca. Lineage (NCBI taxonomy): Eukaryota > Viridiplantae > Streptophyta > Pinopsida > Pinales > Pinaceae > Picea > Picea glauca. The sequence goes on along the minus strand of JZKD02S0359781.1, from coordinate 286,096 downwards.
TTTGTATGTTGCCTCTTTATCACTGATGTATGCCTCTATTGCTTCACTCTTAACCTGCATATCAAACTATGTTGAAGAGAGGGGTCAACCTCTGCTTATATAGACTGAAGAGGAGAAGAAGAGAGACCTGAAATAGTAACATGTTTGCATGAGTTAATCATAACTCGGCTTCATACTTTAGTTCAAACTTAGAACTAGACTTGAGACTAGTTACAACTCAGCATTACACTTTAGTTTGAAAATAGAACTAGACTTGAGACTGGTATGCTTTAGTTTGAAAATAGAACTAGACTTGATACTTCAGTCACAAATCAACATTACACTTTAGTTCAAAAATAGAACTAGACTTAAGTCTTCAGTGGCAACTCAGCATTACACGTTAGCTCTAAAATAGAATTAGACTTAAGACTTCAATTGCAACTCAACATTACACTTTAATTCTAAAATAGAACTAGACTTAAGACTTCAGTTACAACCCAACATTACACTTTAGTTCTAAAATAGAACTAGACTTGAGACTTCAGTTACAACTCAACAT
>JZKD02S0359781.1:251614-285548 GCA_000966675.3 Picea glauca | reverse complement strand
AAAATGGCCTCGGAAGTTAAAAACTGCTAAAAATAGTAAATTACCAAAATTGCCAGAAACATGTTTTGGGCCAGTTGGAGAAGGTGGGTGGCCACCGATATCCACCTGGATCACTCACACTGGAAACTTAATCAAGCTAGCTTAGATCTGTGTGTACCTGCTACTGCACTTCAACACATTTTAACACACCCTAAGCTCTGATACCATGGTAAATTATGAGTTTGATTTCTTATGCAGATTAATTCTTTTATTTTCTTCAACACTTTGATTCCATCTTAATAAAATTCAAAAATACCAAATCATAATCGAATAGCAATAACTATGTAGATGAGTAAGCATGCACATCGAGAACACATATACCCTGGGGTAACCCTGTACAGGGAGAAAAACCCCAACAAACGATATTCCTTTATTGCATTACTAATGTAAGATCACTTACAAATATCCACCATGAATGTTCAACTCTTAAATAACTTGCCAATATGAATATGACCTGACAAAGACCTAAAATACCTGATATGCTGCCTCTATTGTTCATATACAACACTTATATGCCTCTTTGGTATGTTGCCTCTTTATCACTGATATATGCCTCTACTGCTTCACCTTTAACCTGCATATGAAACTATTTTTAAGAGAAGGGTCGACCTTTTCTTATATAGGCTGAAGAGGAGAAGAGAAGAGACTCGAAATAGTAACATGTTTGCATGAGTTAATCATAACTCATCTTCATACTTTAGTTCGAACTTAGAACTAGACTTGAGACTGGTTACAATTCAACATTACACTTTATTTCAAAAATAGAACTAGACTTGAGACTAGTATGCTTTAGTTCAAAAATAGAACTCGACTTGAGACTTCAGTCAGAACTCAACATTACACTTTAGTTCAAAAATAGAACTAGACTTAAGACTTCAGTTGCAACTCAACATTACACTTTAGTTCTAAAATAGAACTAGACTTAAGACTTTAGTTGCAACTCNAAGAAAACAATCCTTTTACCGACATAGGTGGGTGTAACTTCCATCAGAAATCTGACACAGAGACCATTGAAATTGTGACTATAGGGCCGACATGGCGATGCTCTACAACGCGTAGTCCATCGATGATCAAATGATATGGCGGAAGAGATTCATCAAATGCACGACACCATGGTCAGAAATGTTTGTCGAAGTGGCGATTCGTGAGAGATACAAGTCCTATTGAGAAAGGAATGAACGTACACCATAGGTCCGATGTTCGTATAATAAAATTAAAATAAATCTATATTGCATTGGACATAGGGAGCAGGTTCATCTAGATGTAGATGCTAATGTTCTATATATACGATGATATAGACAATAAGGATTAGGGTTTCTATTGTTGAATAAAACCCTAATTAAATCTTTCTAGATCCTYCACAACTAAAAAAACATAGTCACACTTAGGAAATACATATTTGTTTTTAAACTGTAATTTATGTCCTTGTGCAAAAATGCATGCCCGACTTCACTAAAATGCATTCCCAAGTCTTAACAACCCTTCAATTTGACCAGTGCAAGTTTCTAAGGGTGTCTTATATAATTTTAAACATGTCTACAAAATTAGATTTTCTTTTGCAAACATAAAAGTGGTTGTTGTGTAAAAAGAGAAAATTCTACCTTGTAAATTGAGAGACCAAAATAGTAGAAAGTGACCTAATGGAAATGCATGCCCATAATTCTATATAAATCCAAATTTAGTTATCTAAGTTTTGGGGTGAAGTTAATAACTCTCTCTCTCTCTCTCTCTCTCTCTCTCTCTCTCTCTCTCTCTCTCTCTCTCTCTCTCTCTCTCTATATATATATATATAACGCATTTTAAAATGACTAAGGCGTTCTACTTTGAACCAATATTCCAAAATATTTATAAAATACAGGGTAAGACCGTCTTACTGTAAAATTCACGCCTAAGACTCATATGACCTCCAAATTGAGTGGTTCAAATGGTGGAGTTCAGATTTTATCATTTTACATATGTTCATACTTTAGTTGTGCATTTTGAAACAAAAACCCCTATGTTGTGCATAAAGGCTAAAATTTGCCTTGTAAATGTAAAAAAATGCATAAAGGGAAAAATCCATAAAAATTCAAGAAAATGGGGCATGATGAAAAATGCACAGCCTAGGAAGAAAAATACATGTATGGTGTTTTTAATTTACATGTTACAAGTTACAAGACTATGGATTTGTTGTAAACCCTAAAGAATGTGTATTAGGGTGATTTGTGCCTAGAATTTGGTAAAGGGTTGAAATGTACATGAATGTTAGGCAACTGTGGACACACACAAACTAACATGGAAAAATGAGTCCTAAATACTTGTTTGTACAACCACATCACACATAGTCTAGTTGTTAGTTTCATTTCCATTGAAAAGACCTATACAAATCATTAGAGAATAAAAGGTTATATGACTAANGTTTTAAAATAGAACTAGACTTGAGACTTTAGTTACAACTCAGTATTACACTTTAGTTCTAAAATATAACTAGACTTGAGACTTTAGTTAAAAATCGACTCTTTACAAGGAAATTAGAAATTCTCTTCATGGTGGATAATGTTACACGTGCCAATGCACTAGATCAATACATTTATATCATTTTCAATATTAGGAATATTGTTTGTTTCTAGCTCATAGGAATTTTATAATCAACCTAACTTTTTCTATATGCCTTGAATTTTTCTCATGGCTCACAAGGTTTGACTAGGCTCATAGAGGTTGTATGTTACCCCTGACTTTTTCACTAGTCTATCTATGCTCAAAGAGGTTGTACGTTCCCCCTAACTTTTGCACTAGAATGTCTATGCTCAGAGAGGTTGAACGTTTCCCCTGAATTTTGCATTAAACTCACATAGCATCTCATTCGTCCTGACTTTTGGTTTGAATCATAGAGGTTGTGCGTTCCCCCTGACTTTTTTCAGTTCCTCACAAGACTCGTTGATTATCCAAATCACCCTGGATAGCCTCAGGGTGGCCCATATGGCCTCTCATTGGAGAATGACTGTCGATGCTGCCAAATTTAACAAATATAAAGGTTCATGTTAAAGAAAATGTCATTTTTTTTATAGATAAGCATTTCAAAATATCAAACTTGTAATGTTCAATTATATGATCCTTATTTATTTATTGATCTATTGTTATTTATTAATCTACATGCATGCACGATATCTCGAATGAAAATTAAAACAATTAAAATGTAAATTAAGTTGTAGCAATAAATTATCTAGTATCATCTCTATCATGAATGCATTATTATCGTAGAAAATAGAAACTAAATCCAGGGGGGTTGGAAAATTTGAAAAAGAAATGAATCCACTATGTAAGATAATTTTACTGAAGTCCAACAATTAGGAAACAAGGACAATAGTTGGGACAAAGAGCATTGGTGCTTGAAGGCACTCGGAGTGTTGGTTAATGGTATAAATAATAAATTGTTTTTATTTAACCCTATTGCAATGCACCTTGCATCATGATATATTGGTACACACATATATAATCAAAACCTATGTTATTATAGGATTAGTCAGCATCATCTAGCTAATTTTATTATAAATGACAAGATTTAAAAGAATTCAGTTCTCGGGGTGCTTTTTGAATTGATTTTGGTGGCACACACACACATATAGATGCATGTGATAACATGGAACAATAGAGTGTAAAAATATTTTAGACCGACTAAAAATAAACCTTTTTTCTCCTACCTATGCTAAAGGAAGAACAAGGAGAAGTGCCTGTACAAAAACATAGTTTCTCTTGTAGTGTATTTTGAATAATCATGACATTTACCAGTGTAGGCCCTATAGTGTCATTATCTCCCAGGAATATTATCTCTATAGGATATGAGAGGTATCCCCGACTAGTGTAGTCTCTCATAACACTACTAAGCAATGATGAAGATATTATCTTGGATTGAGAAATTATCCTTTTGATGGTTTGGCCAAAAGGAGTAAGAAAAATTATCATGACCACCAAGGCATCTATAAGGGTTCCCTATACGTAGCATATAGATGTAGACTAGTTGGTGTAAGAATACATAGACATACTCACCTCACTTATAATAGTGCCTCTACATTGTCACATAAAGCATGTTGATGATTTGACATTAATTTCTTCTCTATTGAATGGATCTATATACAAAATATCTCTTCAAGATAAGGAGGATATCAAACACCAAATTGAAGAGTTAATATAGAAAGGAAAAATTCTACTAGACTCCTCACCTTATAGGAGCCCTATTGTGCCACTAGTACATTTTTCTCATTTTCTGACTTCGTTCCAATGCCCATCCAATGGACTCCCGTGTGGCTTTTGAAAAACCCCATTTTCAGCTATTAGACGAACCCGTTTTGTCGCACTCTCGATGATACAAACAACATGTTGAATATCCGACATATCAAACTACAAAATGGTTTATGTGGAGAGATTTTATGAAGTAGATGTTCATCGCACATAATCATCGTAGTTTCTACCATCATATAAATGTTGATATAGCAACGCACTTGTCTTCCACATGACATTTTCCAACAAATCATCACCACGAAAACAATCCTTTTACCGAAATAGGTGGGTGTAACTTCCATAAGAAATCCGACACAGAGACCATTGAAATTGTGACTATAAGGGCGGCATGGCGACTCTCTACAATGCGTAGTCCATTAGCGATCAAACGATATGGTGGAAGGGATTCATCAGATGCATGACGCCATGGTCAGAAACATTTGTCGAAGTGTTGATGCATGAGAGATTCAAGTCCTATCGATAAAGGAATGAACGTACACCATAGGTCCGATGTTCGTATAATAAATTTAAAAAAAATCTATATTGCATTGGACATAGGGAGCAGGTTCATCTAGATGTAGATGATAAACTTCTCTATATACGATGATATAGACAATAAGGATTAGGGTTTCTATTATTGAATAAAACCCTAATTAAATCTTGTTAGATCCTCCACAACTAAAAAAACATACTCACACTTAGGAAATACATGTTTTTCTTTTAAACTGTAAGTTATGTCCTTGTGCAAAAATGCATGTCCGACTTCACTAAAATGCACGCCCAAGTCTTAACAACCCTACAATTTGGCCGGTGCAAGTTTCTAAGGGTGTCTTAGATAATTTTAAACATTTCTACACAATTAGATTTTCATTTGCAAACATAAAAGTGGTTGTTGTGTAAAAGGAGAAAATTCTACCTTGTAAATTGAGAGACCAAAATAGTAGAAAGTGGCCTAATGGAAATGCATGCCCGTAATTCTATATAGCTCCAAATTTACTTATCTAAGTTTTGGCGTGAAGTTAATCTCTCTCTCTCTCTCTCTCTCTCTCTCTTTCTCTCTCTCTCTCTATATTTATATATATATATATATATATATATATATATACAGAGTGCATTTTTAAATGTCTAAGGTGTTCTACTTTGAACAATATTCCAAAATGTTTATAAAATATAGGGTAAGACCATCTTACTGTAAAATGCACGCCTAAGACTCATATGACCTCCAAATTGAGTGGTTCAAATGGTGGAGTTCAGATTTTATCATTTTACATATGTTCATACTTTAGTTGTGCATTTTGAAACAAAAAACCCTATGTTGTGCATAAAGGCTAAAATTTGCCTTGTAAATGTAAAAAAATGCAGAAAGGGAAAAATCCATAAAAATTCAATAAAACGGGGCATGCTGAAAAATGCATGCCCTAGGAAGAAAAATACATGTATGGTGTTTTTAATTCACATGTTACAAGTTAAAAGACAATGGATTTGCTATAAACCCTAAAGAATGCGTACTAGGGTGATTTGTGCCTAGAATTTAGTAAAGGGTTGAAATGTACATGAATGTTTGGCAACTGTGGGGACACACAAACTAAAATGAAAAAATGAGTCCTAAATACTTGCTTGTACAACCACATCACACATAGTCTAGTTTTTTAGTTTCATTTCCATTGAAAAGACCTATAGAAATCATTAGAGAATACAAGGTTATATGACTAAATAATAATTAAATAAATAAACAAACATATCAACATGTACGAGACTCTAGAAAGACTAAAATGTAATATCTGATTGAGAAAATACTTGTTTTTATTTTAAATTGTAATTCCTAAATTTGTGCAGAAATGCACATCAGAATTCAATAAAATGCATGCCCAGGTGTTTACACACATTCAATTTGAATGATTCAAGTTTTTGAGCATGTATTAGATAATTTTACATGTCTATATATTTAGATTTTCATTTTCAACCATAAAAATGGTTGATGTGTAAAATAGGCAAAGTCTACCTTTTAAATCGAGAAATGCATGCTCATGTATGGGTTGGGTAATTTACAAGTTACAAGTTACAGGGTTGTGGCTTTGTTGTAAACCGTAAATACTATATACTAGGGTGATTTGTGCCCATAATTTGGTAAAGGGTTGAAATATACATGAATCTTTGGAAATTGTGTAGAGACACTAAATAAAATGACAAATTGCATACTAAATACCTGTCTGCATGAGATGGATGAGGCAGGAGATTATAAAACCAGATAACACATAGGTTAGTTGTTAGTTTCATTTCCATTGCGAAGACCTGTAGAAATCATCATAGAATATAGGGTTATATGACTGAATTATAATTAAATAAACAAACAAACATATCAACATGTACGAGACTCTAGAAAGACTAAAATGGAATACCTAATTGAGAAAAATACTTGATTTGATTTTAAACTATAATTTTTACATTTGTGCATAAATGCACGTCGAGATCCACTAAAATGGACGACCAGGTATTTACATGCATGCAATTTGAGTGATTCAAGTTTTTGAGGGTGTCTTAGATAATTTTACACCTGTATACATATTTAGATTTTCATTTCCAAACATATAAGTGGTTGTTGTGAAAAATAGTCAAAGTATACCTTGTAAATTGAGAGACCAAAATAGTAGAAAGTGACCTAATGGAAATGCACACCCATTCTTCTATAAAGATCCAAATTTAGTTATCTAATTTCTCTACATGGAAACTCTACCCACATGCTTGTGGGAAGAGATGTATCAACTCTTACCATATCCCCGTGGGAAGAGTTGCCATGCTACAACTCTACCCACATGGCAACTCTGCCCATAGGCCTGTGGGGATAGATGTGGAAACCTTGCCTATAGGTGGGTGGGAAAATTTGTATATGCTACAATGCTACCCACATGCCTATGGGTAGATATGTGACAACTCTTCCCATAGGCCTGTGGGCAGAGATGTGGTATATCTTCCAACATGCCTGTGCGAAGAGTATTAGATGCTACAACTCTACCCACACGACTATGGGTAGATATGTGGAAACTCTCCCCATAGGCGAGTGGGTATAGATGTCAAAACTATGGATACCTTGGATGAATTTCCACATCTAAATATATTTTGGATGGAAGCATTTCAAGGTTATTTCACATAAATCACAAAGTTCCTCAAGTTGGGTTTTGTATCAAATATGTATTAACATAAACAATGAATATGATTGGTTATCTACTATGTTAAATACAAGTTCACCATGCGAAACTCATATAATATTTCCATAGAGAGTGTTTTAAAATAATGAATTCTAGATCATAAATTATAAGTCATCCTTTGCCAGGCACATGCCAAAGAGAGTGTAGGGAATTATGGTGGAGAAAGAACTACTAGGTCATAGTTTCTCTATGTTATACTGTGGCAATTGACACTATGTTAAGATTCTATGGAATATGCAAATAATTGCAACAAGTGTCAATAAGTTGGTCGCCCTTATGCCCGTAATGAGATTCCATTACAACCCATTGTGAGAGTGTGAATTTATTAGTAAATAGGACATAAGAAATTACATCGAAACAACAAATAAAGATACAAGGTAATGAAATTTGGAGATCATTTTAGTCTGAGTGAACACTACACATATCCAGAGAAAATCTAACTCGACACCATTTCCCTTGTTGGAGAAATGTAGAATCCACTCATGCATGGAAAAATCAGTTTTATCACCAATAGTTGCAAGTGTTTCTCTCACTTCCACATGTGTGACTCAGTTAACTGATGATTGAATGGATTAAATAACTAGGACTATGCAACATATTACTTCAGTTTCTATCAGTGAGCATCTAGATCTCTTTAGATCACTACTATGGAGACTTCACTCAGCCATGTAGAGCATATTATGTGTAATTAATCATTCACTCAAACTGTGATCATTGAAATTTTCCACAGGGACAAACTACAATGATGTAATAAAGCCAGACCTCAGCTTGGTTAACCTTCTCTTCAATCCATCGACCAAATTTTATTCTCCTTCTCTCTCTTCTCCTTAAACTCTAAGCTCTGATACCACTTGTTAGGCAGTGAAAGAAAAAAATAGCATATAACAGAGCATAAAATAAGAAAGATCAAACACACATTAAACCAAGCACATCAATCATACACTTGACACAATGATTTATGTGGAAACCCAAGATGGGAAAAAAACCACGGACAATGATTATCGGTATGCTTATTATTCAAAAGAGAATTACAATAGCCTTCATAGGCATACAATCATCCTCTCCTCACACACTCTACTCTCAGCTCCTTGCACACACTTGCACTCACATTGTACTCTAACTCTATGGGTATGCTCACATATATAACATTTATAACTTATACAAATTGATCATGAATAGATCACATAGTTACACGTGCAAATCATAAATATATTGCATGCATGCACATTAACATAGCTGCATGCACGTGCATTTGACTGCATGAGGAAATTCGTTGGCATGTTTCCAACAATAATAACTTGAATTTATCTTCGATAGTTAAACATGAGATAATGGTTCAATCTTGGGTTTCTAGGATCTATTAAACAAAAGCATGGTTTTGATGAAGGGAGCAGAAAACTAACTACAACTATAGTAAAAAAACTCAAGAACACACTCAAAATTACATGAATAAGGTACAACTCATAAAATTTGATACCAAATTTCATTGCTTGCATTGCTTTGTAAGTGATATATATAGACATAGACAATTTCTTCTATAGAAATTTCTCAATTTTTTTTTAAAGAAGATCTATCTAGAGCAATATTTACTAATAATAAACAATTTAGACAATTCAATTCTTCTAGAGATTTCTATCTAGATCTAACTAAAACTTTTCCAAATCTTTCTACAATTAGAAGGCGGGAGTAATTACAATATTCCAATAGGTTTGAAATCCCAACGTATTAGTTTCAAGAAGAGGTTTGGCTCGAGTATTTGTGCATTTTCAAAATTGTCGTGTTAAAGTAAGGGATTTTCTTTTCTAATTTATATGAATATAAAAAGGAGAAGGCAAGACCACTAAGTTTACATATTCTATTGCAAAAAAATTTAATATATCATAATAAATGTGATCAATAACATCTTCTAATGTACATATGTTGTGAAAATTGAATGGAAAAAACAATGCTCTTAAAAAATTGTCCAAGAAGAAGGGAAGCAGTTCACGGAGTTATTTAAAAATAACCCGACTTTGAAGGCAGATTACAAAAGAAGAGGGGCAGATTGATAAGTGCAAGGTTGAGAAGATGGATTCACAAAAAAATATATATTCAACAATCAAAACTAATAATAATTTGCAAATGACTTGGTCATTGAACTTTGAGAGTATTGTGAGAAGAGAGTTTTCATTAGGTTAAATTTCACTCGGTGAAATGGTCAAAGTTGTTAGGTCAAAAATATTGGTGGCTAGTGGTTTTAGAACCCATGGATTGCATGTTATGAAATCTCTTAAAAGGTTGGTGACACTCCATTGTAATGTGTCAGAATGTGAGGGGTGAAGGTTTAGTTGGTGTCGGGAGATTGTCTCACTTGGGTGGGCTTAGTTGCTAAAGGATTGACTTGTTTTGGGTCTGTGATATATTTGTGATAACGTTTTTAGTGGGAGCTCTGCAAAGAATGTTAGGATAAAGTTCACTGCATGAAAGAGTCAAAGTTGGTAGGTCAACAATGGGTGAAAGTCAAAGTTGGTAGGTCAACAATGGTGGTTTAGGGAACATGGTATTGGTGACTAGTGTATTGAGTCCATGGATTACATGTAATGAAAGTCTATAAAAGAGTGGTGATACTCCATTGTAATGAGTAAGAGTTGAAGGGTTAAAGCTTAGTTAGTAGGGAATAGGAGCTTGACTGGGTTTAACCAAGAAAAATAATAAATCTATTGTTGACTTGTTTTTTCTATTTAAAAAATAAAATCTTATTGTTGTTATATTCTTATACTTTTTATTTCTCTAAATGTTTATTTCCTTCATATGATATGAAAGTTCAGCTCCCACGTTATTAGGACATGCTTGTAACTTTCTATTATATTAACTTAATCTTATCTATCAATCAATCTAATCACATATCTTAATGTGTGATTTTTTTATATTTAACATGAAAGAATGCTTGGGCAAGCGTTGTTCTCCATATGAAATAGAATATGACTATCAAAAGCCCTCCATTTCCTAATCTCTCTATAAATAACATCAACTTTGACATCAACGTGTTAAGAATATAGGAGTATGTGCCATACAAATGTAATCAAAGTTGTGTTACACTGGTCGTCATGGTGTTTAGAGCGTTTATGTCGTTTTGCAGGCCATTCACAAAGTTTTTTAGTGAAATCTGTCGGCACCACCATGTGGGTTTTGGGAGTTGACTACTGAACCATGTTAGACAAATTGTAAATTTACAATCTGTTGGCACCGCTATGTGGGTGTTGGGAGTTAACTATTGCGCCATGCCATACAAATTCTACATGTAAGATCTTGCAGTGGAGATCAGCTATATCGTAGGATCATGGCAGTGATAAAACTATGATGTGGCAGTTATAATTTGGCTATGCCATTTTAGTGGGAAGCATAATATACAATAAGGAAATAATCTAAGTCATTTACTTTTCTTTTTTTTATATATATTTTTGGATTAATTTTGTTTTAGAATCTCCTCAGAAATGGTTGGAATTACATATTGATGTTTTAGAATATCGTCAGAAATGGTTGGAATTACATTTTAAAGTTATTAAGTATGTAACATTCAAATACCCATGAATTTTTGAGCTACTAAATTTATTTATACATTAAAAATATAATTTAAATAATAGAAAAATATGATTTCAGGAATAACTGTATCATTTTTGGTGAAAAAGAAAAAAATAAGATAAAACAATTAGACTCATCATGTATCACCTCTAGTGAAAAAGGCAAAAGATAAGATAAACTAGCACATCCGCTAACTCGCGGCTGAGAACAACGAAAGATATCCACGCTCGAAAATGAAACGCTCGTTTGGTCGACCAACCATCAAATATGAAACGTGTGGACAGTTGAGACGCACGGACAACTAAGGAGGAAGTTGAAGTAGTGTCCGTTAATAATCTAAACGTGGAAATTATATGCTGCTACAATAATTTCTTAATATGATTAGGTAAATGTTAAAAAGTAAACATGTTAACGGATGCATTAAAAAATACAAGTTATGAAGAGTAAATCACATTCATTGATTTGGGAGGACGACTAAGAATATGCCATCATCTTCAAATGTTAGCCATCAGATTATAATTTTAGATTAAAAGGTCATTAATTGTGCCCATTGCCAATAGATATATGCCTTTCGGCGTAAACATTTAGACTCCTCCTATACAGGAAATATAGATAACTGCATTGTGCAATATCGTATTAAATTTAGTGAGACTATGTTGATTTGTGGAGTTTCGTACCATCAAATCAGTAAATTTGTTTTTACGAGCTTTTGTTGTTTGAGCGGAATTATATTTAGGCATTTACCTTCCAGTGCAATGCGCTTAGACATAGAAGTGAACATGATTATATTCATTGGTAAATAGCAGATTGGGTTACTTGTCATGTCTAAATTCTTCTGAAATTGATAGATGTTTTGAAATCTTGTGACTCTGTTATATGGCTCAAATCTTGTTGACTGCTTATAATTTTTTCTATGTCTGCTAAGACTTTTTCGGAGCCTTGTATTATGTGAATTCTGTGTAGAAATAATTTTTCTTCTTTCATTGTTCATGGATGATAGCCTAAAACTGCTACGTGGAGGTAATAGGACCTATTCTGTGAAGTAACCAATACATATAGCTCTAAATTGAAGACTATGTACTCTACACGTATTGCATGCCTTACAAGGGTATACATTTATATCGATGAATCTTGTTAATTATATCTATAACCTCAATAGTATCTTAATGTACACGACCAACTGTCATGGCCATTTGTATGATTGTTTCTTGATTTTCTTGATTTGTTGAAGCTTATTTAGCTCATCTATTTTCCTTTAATGAATTGTGCTCTTCTCATTCTTGTTTCTAATTTCGTCTTTTCTGTATTATCTTCTTTTCTTCTCATTTTTTCATGGTATCAGAGCTTAGGATGTAACCCTCTTCACAGTGCCTAGAGAGCATCCCGATAATAATAAGAAGAACATAGAGCTTACATTGTCTCACAGATGAGAGCACGAGATGCAAGATTCTTCACAGAGCCTAGAGAGAAGTTTACAGTCCGACGTACAGTCAAAATATTGTTCGATACAAAAAGCGCAAGGAAACAAAGTTGCAGAAGGATGAAACAATTAAATATTCATGAGAATTAAAGAATTCGTGAAAGATTCGCTAAATTCTTTCTTAAGGAGAAAGTTTTCAGAAGAAGTAAAGGAGAAGCTACTTCAGCTGTAAGATTGGACACGAGAATAGATCTAAGCCTTTAATTAAGCTGATAAACGACAATCCTGCAGGCAAGGATTTTTTTTTTTCATTCGTAAGATCTGAGCAAGAGCAAGAATCATCCGTCAGATCAAGCAAAGATTAAGTCACAACTGTCAGATCTCATTGGAGAGAAATCGACGGTGGGGAGGCATTGCAGAGATTACGATGAAAATTAAAATGTATGAAAGTTGTGAGCCCACAATCCCTCAGGATCGTTGATCTTACTAGATCAACAGATAAACGACGTATATCGATCCAGCTACGAATGAGAATCTTCGCATTGCGGGGACCAGGAAGGAAATTAAAGGGTGAGAAAGTTGTGAGCCCACAATTCCTTAGGATCATTGATCTTTCTAGATCAACAGATCAACGATGAATATCAATCCTGCTACAAACGAGCATCTTCGCATTGCGGGGATTGGGAAGGAAATTAAAGTGCAAGCAAGTTGTTAGCCCACAATCACTCAAGATCGTTGATCTTACTAGATCAACAGATCAATGGTGGATATCCATCCCACTATAGATGAGCATCTTCGGCTTGCGGAGATCAGAAAGGAAATTAAAGAGTGAGAGAGTTAAGTCTCCACAATCACTCGTGGTCATTGATCTTCAAGCAAGTGACACGTGTTAGGCGATCTCGTACTCCGGGAGGGAGCAAGAAGAAGATGAGGAGTAAAGGACTCTCGAAGATACGAAGAGCCGAAGTAGATCTAGATCGTTGATCGAAGTGGACACATGGAAGGAGTTCCTGCACTACGACGATAATCACTTCGGAAGAAAGACAGATGCGACAAGACAGATCTCCCGAAGGCCCAAAGCCCAAAGTTTATCTGGACCATCCATCAACAAGGACACGGGGCGCCAGATCCCTCAGTTCAAAGACTTAGCAAACTAGAAGATTTTGCGGAGTGAGATGTACCTGAATTCCTGAAGTAAATCTGAGCCACTGAAGTTTGAGGACAAGCATCGACAAATATGTCACTCCGGATGGTCAACACTTCATAGGACTGTGAGAGAAAGTGGACAAAAAATCATGAAGATCGAACTCCCGAAGTACACCTCGGCCATCCAAATCAAGAGGACAAGTGGAGGCAGATATCTCACTTCAGAAATACGACACTTCAAAGGATTTCATGAGCAAGCAGACGAAAACTCTCCAAGCCCGAACTCCCGAAGTACATCTCAGCCATCCAAATCAAGAGGACATGTGGAGGAAGATCTCTCACTTCAGAGATACGACACTTCAAAGGATTGTAATACCCCTACATTGAAAAGGCCCGAAGTCTGAAATCTCGAAGTAATTTTGAACCGTTGATCTCAAATCAACAAGAACCGTTGATCTCAAATCAACAAGAACCATTGATCTTTGTAGCAGTAACATTGGAAGGCTCGAGGTCCCGAAGTAATTGAGGACTATTGATCTAAAATCAATGAGGACCGTCAATCTTTGAAATAAGACCATTATTCGTCCATTCGAATATTCGAAGAAATTGAGACGTTCAACGTCTAAATTCCCGAAGCCCAAAGACCTGGAGCGCCTGGTTTCCAGCCCCCGATCACATGAGAAGCTAAACTTTGATTTTTTTTTTGGCTCTCGAGTAAACTCAGAAATCCCAATTCCGCCATTAGAGGGGCTATAGTTGTTAAATAACATAGCTCAGAGCTCTAACTTTCTAGCTCTTGTGCTCGGATAATCAAATCCAGCGAGATAAAGAAGTGGTCTACATCGTGATTTTTGGCCCAAAGTCACACAACAGATTTCGCGGACCTGGTTTTACGCGCAGAAAATAGGTAAGAATGCAAATCTCCAACAATTTTTTTTTTTTGTTTCAATATGGACACCTCTAGCAATTTAGGACCAACACAAGGACCGATAATTCTTGGAAAGAACTATGAGTTTTGGTCTCTTAGAATGAGATCCTTTTTACAAGAAGAAGAGTGTTGGGATACAGTGGATTTTGGCTACATGGAACCAGATCCACCAGACCTTGTTTCCATGACCAATCAACAGAGAACTGCTTAGGCAACACAGAGGAATGGAGAGAATAAAGAAAAATTATGGATTCAAAATTCAGTGGATGACTCGATTTTCTAAAAACTCACACGCGTTGTTACTTCAAAACAGGCTTAGGACATCCTTAAATCATCTTACCAAGGAAATGATAGGGTCAAAAATGTCAAGCTGCAGACCTTGAGGACACACTTTGAGACTTTAGAAATGACAGTGTCCTCTTTGAGACTTTAGAAATGAAAAAATATGAAAATGTTGATCAGTTTATGACCAGAGTCATGGGATTTGTAAACCAGATCAGATTGACTCGTGAAGCCATCCCTGATCAAAGAATTGTTGAGAAATTCCTCATAAGCCTACCAAAGAAATTTTAAATGGTTGTTACAACCATCCCTGAATCCAAGGATCTGTTAAATTTTTCAATAGATGAATTAATGGGCTCTCTATTGACACATGATACTAGACTACATCTAGAAGATGCGTCAATAATCAATGCCTTCAGGACTCAATTCTCCTTCAGCAAAGGGAGAGGTAGAGGCAGAGTAAGAGGTCACCAAGGAAGAGGTAGAAGTATAAGTAACCATCACTCAAGTGAAGGTCACAGACAATAGAACCAGAATCAGAATTTCCAAGGCCACTGACAACAGAACCAGAATCATAATTTCCAAGGTCACAAACAACAGAACCATAATCAAAATTTTCATCCTCAAAGAGGCAGAGGGAGAAGATTAAATGACAAATCAAATATAGAATGTTATTACTGCAAAAATTATGGGCACTATGGATCTGAATGCCAGAAGAAGAAAGAAGATCAACTCTTAGGCCTAACACATCTCTCAAATCATGAAGGAGAAACCTCAAATGGTATATTTCTCTCATGCCACAAGACTGAAGAACAACACAAAGATCTTTGGTTATTGGATAGTGGGTGCAACAATCACATGAAAAGTAACAACGATTTACTTTCATGCATTGATTCTTCAATTTCATATAACATTACACTTGGAAATGATTCCTTAGTCAAAGTTCAAGGAAAAGGAAATCTACCTATTCTTACTAAACAAAATGTAAAGAAAGACATAAACAATGTCTATCATGTTCCAGATCTGAAACATAATATGTTAAGTGTAGGAAAACTTATTGAACATGGATATAAGGTACTTTTTGAAGGAGCATCATGTAGGATATATGATAAAACCCCCAGTAGAAAATTAATATCTGAAATCCACATGACTAGGAATATAGTGTTTCCCTTGACCCTTAGAACTGCAAATCTGATCCAATCATATGCACAAAGTGAATCCACCCCCAATGAAACTATGTTTTGGCATGCAATATTTGGACATCTACCCTTTTAGAGTCTAAGCCTTCTACAGAACCACTCCATGGTCAAAGGTCTACATGTTTTCAAAGAGCACAATCCCCCATGTGAGTCTTGCATTCTTGGAAAGCATAAAAGAACTAGTTTTCCACAGTCCTCCACACAATCTAAACAACACTTAGATCCGGTTCACATTGACCTATGTGGACCAATGCAAACAAATTCAAATGCTACCAACATTTATTTTTTAATGTTTATTGATGACTTTAGCAGGAAAATTTGGATTATTTTCTTAGAAACAAGTCTGAAACCTTTGCAAAGTTCAAAGAATTAAAAGTTGAAGCTAAAAAACAGAGTGGGAAATATGTAAAATTTCTTAGGTCATATGGAGGAGGAGAATACAGCTCCAAAGAATTTGCAAATTTATGCAAATCACAAGGCATCATCATGCAAAATACAAGTAGGTATACTCCACAACAAAATGGAGTGGCTGAAAGGAAAAATCAGAAAATAATGAACATGGAAAGAAGCCTTCTCACAGAGAAATGTCTGTAAAATCTATTTTGGGCTGAAGCAGTAGCATGCTCCGTTTATCTCCTGAATAGATCTCCAAGCACTGGTCTCAATATGAAGGTCCCTCAATAAGCATGGAGTGAGACAAAGATAAATGTTTCTCATCTTAGGACATTTGGATGCATAGGATTCACTCACATACCTTCTGAATTGAGGAATAAACTTGATGATAGAAGTAATAAATGCATTTTTTTTTCTACAGTGAGACATCCAAATCCTACAGACTCTACAATTCGATTTCAAAGAAAATAATTCTCAACAGAGATGTCAAATTTCTTGAAAATCAGTTCTGGAGTGAGTCTGAAAATCGGCCTATGGACAGTCAAAATCCATTGCTACCACTTCCTGAAAACATAGAAAATTCAAGAGAACAAATACATCAGCCTGCTCTTCCAAGATTGTAGGTACAAGGACAACCTGAAAATCCTTAGGACAAATCTACTTCAAGCATAAATTCATCCTCTGAACTTCAAAACCAGAGAACTCGAAGCTTGAGAGAAATCCATCAGCAGTTGGATAATATTGACCAGAACAATCTTTTTCCATTAATTTCATGTGAACCTACATCTTTTAAAGAGGTAGCTAAAGAGCCACATTGGGTTCAGTCCACGAACCAAGAGATTGAATCCATTGAGAAGAACAAGACATTGGATCTTATTGATCTTCCGAGACACAAGAAAAGTATTGGTGTCAAGTTGGTTTACAAAACTAAACTCAATGAAAAGGGGCAAATTGAAAAACACAAGGAAATACTTGTTGCCAAAGGATTCTCACAACAACTAGGTATTGATTATGGTGAAAATTTTCTTCCAGTAGAAAGATTGGACACTGTAAGGACTCTCTTAGCCATAACAGCTCACCATAAATGGAAAGTATACCAGATGGATGCTAAGTCATCTTTCTTGGATGGTATCTTAGAAGAAGAGGTCTATGTGGATCAACCACCTAGATTTGAAGACAATGTGTAGTCAGCCAAAGTGTATCGGTTGAAGAAATCCTTGTATGGCTCAAAGCAAGCTCCAAGAGCTTGGTACAACATAATTGGCACTTACCTGATCAAGAGTGGTTTCACCAAAATAAAAAATGAGCCAACTCTATACACCAAAACTGATGAGCAAGGTAAAATTTTCATTGTATGTTTATATGTTGATGACATGATATATACTGGAAATATTGAGTTAACGATTTTTAAACATGTCATGCAATCTAAGTTTGAGATGAAAAATCTTGGCATAATGAATTTTTTTTTGGGGATTGAGGTTGACCAATCAACCAAAGGCATTTTTTTTTGTCAGCAAAAGTATGCAGAAGACATCATCAAAACAATTTTCATGGAAAACTGCAATGCAACAGAAACTCCTATACCCCTAGGCACAAAATTGAGCAAGAAAGATGAAGGCCTTACAGTGGTGGCACAAACCCCCTTCCCTCCAAAATGTTTGTTTGACCTCCCGGTCTTGGAACGTTTGAATTTTTGAGTCAGAGCGACTCCTTGGGTCCTTGCGGCACCTGAAACTACCTTATCCACACACACAGGCTCTTTCGCAAGTGGCCACGGCTATGACCATTGTTCTACCTCCTTCGCGGTTCGAACTTCAAGGATATCATGAATCCTACCTTCACTCCTTCCTAAAGCGCTCAACTCCAAGTCTTTGAACTTACACCACATGTCTCCTTAGATTCGTTGGCCCCACAATGGCTCAGACTTCGTGACCACACGAAACTCTAGGCCTTTAACTCATAACCTCCGATCTCCCAATTTATGAATTCTTAAATCTCGTTTCCATGTGCTCTCCCATGGTCAACGGTTGAGATTGAATCAAAACTTTGGACTTCGCGACTTGGCCTTCGTCAAGTTTACAACTTGTCGAACTACGAAATATCGAAATACTTCGCAACTATCCTTCATGTAACTTTACCATATCTATCAGTCTGGAGTTGTTCCTCTGCTCCTGAGAACGAATCTCGCATTCACTAACTTTGACAAGAAATTCAAGGGCTCCTTTCCTTGAAGATTTTCGTCCCTCTCCCTCCTAAGCTTTCCTTCTCTGATTTGTTCCCCTGAACAATCTCTTTGACCCTTAGTTACAATTTCCTGGCCTCTGCGCACTTTGCAATAGACTTGCATCCACACTCAACCCTCTGTCAATGATTCTTCACTCCTTGTGACTATTCTTCAACTGCTTCTGTCCCTCGTGACTGAATCACGTTATCCTTCCTGAGATTTCAAGTCTAAAAACTTTGTCTTGCACTCCTTGCAAACATCGATGCACTCCTTGCATATGTATAAGTTACACTATCTCCTCTAAGCTTTCGAGTCAAAATAGACTCAGTCATGCACTCCTTGCAGACACTATGCACACCTTGCACTTTCTCATTGAAGAGAAGTGACTAAAACTTACCTACTCATCACGAGAACTCATACATTCAACAAATCAAATACATTCATGGATTCAAGAACAAAAATAACAGAGAATTAAGAAAAATAGTAGAAACTCTACCATTCATTCAGATAGACATATACCCATATGCACATTTGGGAAAATATTCTTTGTTATATTCATCGAACTGAAACTTACATACATTCATACAACATTTCTCTATATCCCTCGGCTCTTAGCTTACAATGGAAATCTACACATGAGATTCGACCGCTACAACAACTATCAACAACAATGGGCAATCAACAACTGACTATCATCAACAACCTCTATTAAGCAATATTACAAATCTTTATACAAAGAGGCGCTCTTCGAGCATTCCCTCCAACTACTCTACACTACCATAAATGGAATTAAATGATATCAACTACTTAACGCTTATTACAATAAATATTGCATCATACAGATAAGAATGAAAGCTCCAAATCTGTACTGCGATTCGATCCATAAAACAAAATACATTCCCCCATCATCTTCTGTGACGAATTAGCCTCTGATCATTTAAAGACATTCATAACTCAAAAAAAATTGTCGAATATCTCATTAATAAATTGATTAGTTTGAAATTCAAAATATTTCAAAATGCATGTCAGTGTGCCCAACTGTCTTCCACGCTTATGCTTTGTTGGTGATGCTCCTGCATCATACTCCCTTGGATGAAAAAATCATGGACTCATGTCCATGATCTCCTGCACCGATCTTCCATGATTCTATATCTCTGCATCAATAGCCCAGTTGGCATCTTATGTTGGTCTTCCTTTCCATTTTACCAAGTATTCAAAATACGTATTCTTTTTGGTGTTCTTACCAACCCTTTGATCTATGATCTTTTCCATCTGCGGCTTCTCTGCTACACGCATATGTTTCTCCCATTGAATATTTCTTTGATATTTATCTCTTTCGGTTCCATATTCCTTGTAAAGATACATGTCTGCAATGTTGAATATGGGTGATATACCCACATCTTTTGGTAGCTCTAACTCATACGCATTCTCTCCAATTCTTCTCAAGATTTTACATGGCCCTATCTTTTTCAACTTCATCTTGTTGTATATTCCCCTTGGTAATCTTTTTTTCCTTAGATGTGCTAAAACCTGATATCCAACTTCAAATTCAAGCTTTCTCCTATATTGATCGACTCTGCGCTTGTATTAGCAACTGATCTTCTTCAACTACTCCTTGATATGATTGTGAAGTTCCTGCGTCTCTGCAGCGAAATCTTCATCTCCCATGCTTCTAACTCACTTTGTTTTAGATCTCTTAGCTCTGAAACTCCTCTCGGATTCATTCTGTACACGATTTAAAATGGACTTTTCCCAGTGCTCATGTTCACTGAGTCATTATATGAAAACTCGGCTTGTGCTAGAATCTGATCCCACTGACTATGGTGTTTAGTGACCAAACTCATCAACAAATATCTTAGGCTTCTATTCACAACCTCAGTGTGTCCATCTATCTGTGGATGATATGCAGAACTAAAATATAGCTCTGTCCCCAACTTTTTCCACAACGTCCTCCATAAATGACCAACAAATTTGGTATCCCTGTCTGAAACTATACTCCTGGGCAATCCATGGAGTCTCACAATCTCCTTGAAAAATAAATTTGCAACATGTGTTACATCACTGGTCTTCTCGCATGGGATAAAGTGTGTGATCTTTGAAAATCTATCCAACAACAGAAATATGGAATCATTTCCTCTTTGTGTCCTTGGCAATGTCAACACAAAATCCATGCTTATTGCATCCCAAGGCCTCTCTAGAATAGGCAATGGATAATACAACCCAGTGTCCTATTTCTTTCCCTTGGAATATTGACACATCTTTCAATTGTTCACAAATCATTTTACCTCCGCTCTCATACCTGGCTAATAATTTCAACTGGATAATTGAACAAATGTAATGCCATGGTCGAAGTGTCCGACTAGACCTCCGCTATGCTTTTCCTTCAGCAAATTCTCTCTCATCGAGCATCTAGGTATACACAACTCGCATCCCTTAAACAACAACCCATCCTAAATCAGATATTCATCCCACAGGCTTTTGTCTCTGAGAACAAGATTCACACTTGCTTCATATGCTTCTCCAAAATATGGATCACTGTGATACATTTCCTTAAGGTGATAAACCCCACGGTCTTGATTTGAAATTCTTGTAGAATTAAAATCCTCCTGTTCATTGCATCAACAACTTTGTTAGCATTTCCATAAATCAGTTTAATGACACAAGTGAAATTTTTCTTAAACTCTATCCACTTAGCATGTCTCTCGTTTAACTTCTCCTGTCTAGTTATGAATTTCAAAGCGAGATTGTCGCTATACAAAACAAACTCCTTGGGCACAATATAATGCCTCCATTTCTTCAATGCTTGGATTATGGTATATAACGCTTTGTCATATGTGGAGTACTTATGTTTAGCTTCATTTAGCTTCTCACTAAAATATGCGACAAGTCTGTTGTCCTGGCTTAAGACTGCTCCAATTGCAACTCCACTCACATCACATCTTACCTGAAATGTCTTTCCGAAATCCAGGAGAACCAAAATCGATCGCTCAATTATATTCTCCTTCAATATGTTGAAGCTCCTTTCAGCCTCCTCTGTCCATTTGAAAGACTTGTTTCTTTTCTTCACTGTATCCATCATCTGAGCACTAATCCCTCTAAAACTCCTTATGAACTTCCGATAAAAACTTGCTAACCTGTGGAATCTTCTTACCTCAAAGATATTCCTTTGTGACGACCATTCTTTGATCGCTTTCATATTTTTGGGATCCATCTTCAAGTCATTTGAAGAAATAACAAAACCCAAATATATGAGCTCTGTCTTCAACAAGGAGGACATTTTCAAACTGATTAACAGCTTCTCTTGTTGCATCATCCTCATCACTAATGTTAAATGTCTCAAGTGTTCCTCTTTACTCTTGCTAAACACAAATATATGATCTAGATACACAATCACGAAATTTCCAATGAAATCCTTTAATACTTCATTCATTAGTCTCATAAAAGTGCTCAGGGCATTTGCTAAGCCAAACAACATAACAAGCCATTCATATAACCCCTCATTCATCTTGAATGTTGTTTTCCACTCATCACCTTCTCTCATCCTGATCTGGTGATATCCACTTTTCAAATCTATCTTTGAAAAATAGTTGGCTCCACTCAAGAAATCCATCAAGTCATCCATCCTTGGTAATGGAAATCTGTATCTGATGTTGGTCTTATTTATGGATCTCGAGTCCATACACATTCTCCATCCTCCATCCTTATTTGGACTTATTACAGTTGGTACTGCACATGGACTCAAACTTTCTCTCACCAATCCCTTGTATAACAAATATTGAACCTGTCTTTTCACTTCCTCATTCTCTTGAGGCGTCAACCTATACGCTACTTTGTTCAGCAAGCTTTCTCCTGGTATCAAGTCAATGTGATGAATGATGCTTCTGATAGGTGGCAATGAGTTTGACATGTCATCCACTACAATATCAACAAAATCTTCTAGTATCTCCTGAACTTCCTCAGGGAAATTTTGCAATGAAGTATTGGTAAGGATAAACCTCAGTTTCCTCACTACAACAAACCGCATCTCATGTTCCCTCTTTAATTCATTCAGTAGTTCCTTCCCACTCATGAGAAGTTACAAGTATGCTCATGCTGGATTCCTCCTTCACCTTCTTTTCCTCAATTGGCAACAACATATGTGTCCACCCATTCTTCTCTAAGGTGTAAGTATTTATCCTCCTGCCATGAATAACATTCCTACCATATTTCCAGGTTCTTCCCAAAAAAACATGACATACATTCATAGGAATTACGTCACATAGGATCTCATCCATATATCCTCCTATTTTAAAATTAACCAGGCATTGTTGAGTAACTATTACCTGATGACCTTTATGAAACCATGAGACTTTGTACGGTGTTGGATGTGCAGTCGTCTCTGGTTCTAGCTTCTCCACCATCTCTGTGGATACTAAGTTGTCAGTGCTCCTACTGTCAATTATGAACTTGCAAACTTTGTCCTTCGTTTTGCAAGTTGTCCTGAACAAATTGTTCCTCTGCACTGGCTTTTTAGTCTCTAGATATTTCTTCAAAAGAACCCTCTTCATCATCAAGGATCTTCCATCCTCTGCACCTTCTGCCTCGGTATCTCACTTTTGCTCTTCTGAGATGTGAGCTTCACCTTCTTTCTTTCTCTTGGGAGAATCCCAAGACATATGTCTTGTCTTTCTGCAGGCATACCACCTTACTTCTCCTCCTTTGCATCTTCCTCTACCTCTAGGAAAAGAACTTTTACCACCACTCTACCTTCCTCAAGAACTTCCTCCTTTCTCAGAGTGACTATGTGGTTTCTCCGCCTCATCTCTGGGATTTTGTCCCTTATCTTGGGCAACTTCTTTGCCTTTGTTCAAGATTCAGCTCTTGTTCTATTGACTCTGCTTTGTATCCAACTTCTCTTCTACTTTCAATGCCATTTGATACACGTCCTCTACAGTCCTGACTATCACCATGCTGATTTCGTCCTGAATTTCATATATCATGCCATTAATGTATCTGGAAACCTTCTCCTCATCTCTCTCTCTTTGTCCATCTCTAATATTCAATTTGTAGAACTCTTTTGTGTACTCCTTCACAGTTAATCCTCTCTGTCTCAAGTTCTGCATCCTCCTAAACAGATTTATCTGGTAATCCTTGGGCATGAATTTCGCCTTCAACTTGGCTACCATTCAATCACAAATCTTGATATTTTGTTTACCTTTGCTCCTTCTGTTGGTCTATAGTTCATCCCACCACAGTGTTGCATGTCCTTTTAGTCTAGTGACAACATGTCTTACCTTTTTCTCCTCTTCGACATCCTTATAGTCAAAATACTTGTCCATTGCTCGAATCCAGTCAAGCAATTCCTCTGTGTCTAAATTTCATTCATACATAGGGATGTCAATCTTTTCTCTCACACCCAATTTGACAACCGCTCTCAACAAGCGTTCTTTCGCATCACCCTTAGCCACAACTTCTTCTTCGACTTCTACATTTTCAATTTTTTCCTCGCTAACATCTCCAACGTTCGACACTCTCCTTTGTGTTGTTTCCATGGCATCCAACCCCGCACACAATTCTCTCATTTCTCTTTCCATCGCTCTATTAGTTACGGGTGGATCAACACGTCTTCTAGGCGGCATTGTGCTGACGTTTATCTTTCTCCCTACAGAAGTCAATTATGTATTCTTCTCTAATACCACTCTGGCACAAACCCCGTTCCCTCCAAAAGGGATGCTTGACCTCCCGTTCTTGGATCGTTTGAATTTCTGAGTTGGAGCAACTCCATGGGTCCCTGCGGCACCCAAAACTACCTTACCCACACACACAATCTCTTCCGCAAGTGGCCAAGACTATGACCGTGGGTCTACCTCCTTCGCGGTTCAGACTTTGGGGATATCCCAAATCCTACCTTCACTCCTTCCCGAAGTGCTCAACTCCGAGTCTCCAAACTTATGCCACGTGTCTCCTGAGATTCTTTGGCCCCACAATGGTTCAGACTTCGCGACCCTGTGAAACTCTAGGACTTTCACTCACAACCTCCAATCTCATGATTTCCAAATTCTTAAATCTTGTTGCCATGTTCTCTCCTGCAGTCAAGGGTCGATATTGAATTGCAACTTTGGACTTCGCGACTCAGCCTTCGTCAAGTTTCCAACTTGATGAACTACGAAATATTGAAATACTTTGCAACTATCCTCCGTGTAACTTTACCAGATCTAGCAGTCTAGAGTCGTTCATCTCCTCCTGAGAACGAATCTGGCATTCACTAGCTTTGACAAGAAATTTAAGGGCTCCTTTCCTTGAAGATTTATGTCACTCTCCCTCCTAATCTTTCCTTCTCTGATTTGTTCCCCTGAACAATCTCTTCGACCCTTATTTGAAATTTCCTGGCCTATGCACACTTTGCAACAAAATTTCATCCACACTCAACCCTTTGTCAATGAGTTTGCACTCTCTACAACTGTTCCTCAACTGCTTCTATCCCTCGTGATTGAATCACACTATCCTTCCTGATCTTTCAAGTTTGAAAACTCTGTCACACACTCCTTGTAGACATCGATGCACTCCTTGCATACGTATAAGTTCCACTATCTCCTGTGATATTTCGAGTCGAAATAGACTCAATCACGCACTCCTTCTGGACACTATCCACACCTTGCACTTTCTCACTAAAGAGAAATGACTAAAACTTACCTACTCCTCACGAAAACTCATACATTCAACAAAGAAAATGCAATCATGGATTCAAGAACAGAAATAGTAGAGATTCGAGAATTAAGAAAAATAACAGAAACTCTACCATTCATTCAGATAGACATATATACCCATACACACATTTCGGACAATGTTCTCTATTATATTCATCGAACTGAAACTTACATACATTCATACAACATTTCTTTGTATCCCTCGACTCTTAGCTTACAATGGAAATCTACACATGAGATTCAGCCGCTACAACAACTATTAACAATAATGGGCAATCAATAACTAACTATCATCAACAACCTCTAATGGGAAATATTACAAAGCTTTATACAAAGAGGCGCTCTTCGAGCATTCACTCAAGCTACTCTACGCTACCTTAAATGGATTTAAATGATGTCAACTACTTAACACCTATTACAAAAAATATTGCGTCGGACAGATAAGAAAGCAAGATCCAAATCTATACTGCGATCCGATCCATAAAAATAAATACATTCCCCCATCATCTTTCGGGACGGCTTAGCCTCCGACCATTTAAAGACATTGATAACTCAAAAATTTTTGTCGGATGTCTCATTAATACATTGATCAATTTGAAATTCAAAATATTTCAAAATGTGCACTAGTGCGCCCAGTTGTCTTACACGCTTATGCTTTGCTAGCAATGCTCCTGCATCAAGTGGATTCTACCCTGTACAAAAGTTTAGTAGGCAGTTTGTTGTATCTTACAACAACTAGGCCCTGATATTATGTATGCAGCCAACTTTGTTTCCAGGTTCATGGAATCCCCCAAATATTCTCACTGGAAGATGTCGGAAAATATTCTGAGATATATTGCAGGCACTCTCAATTTTGGCTTATGGTACACTCAGTCTGATGATAATGATATCTCTAGTTACACAGACAATGATTTTGCAGGTAGCCTAGATGATCGAAAAAGCACCTCAGGACATGCTTTTCACTTGGGCACAAACCTGATTTCTTGGGCATCAAATAAGAAACCCATTGTATCAATATCTTTTGTAGAGGTAGAGTATGTTGTTGCTACCTCATCTTCCTGTCAAGCTATGTGGCTGAGAATAATATTTAATGATATGTCACATACAGAAAAGGAACCAACTCCTATCTTCTGTGACAACACCTCATCAATTTCTCTATAAAAAAACCACGTGTTTCACAAGGAAAGAAAGCATATTGACACTCGTTTTCACTTCATACGTGAGCTAATCAATAATGGTGACATCACACTTCAATTATGTGGCTCTAGAGATTAGCTCACATATATTTTTACAAAGGCACTAGGAAAATCCATTTTTGATTTTCAGAGATAGCAGTTGGGCATTATCAGTGTTGATGTTTGTAACTGTTGAGTTTAAATGGAGTGTTAATTATATCTGTAACCTCAACAGTATGTGACTGTACACTGCCAGCTGTCATGACCATCTATACGATTATTTCTTGATTTTCTTGATTTGTTGAAGCTTATTTAGTTCATCTCTTTTACTTTAATGAATTGCGCTTTGCTCATTCTTGTTTCTAATTTCGTCTTCTGTGTATTATCTTCTTTGCTTCTCATTTTGTGAAATCTCTCTAGAAGAGATCTTCTTTGCTTCTCATTTTGTGAAATCTCTCTAGAAGAGCGGTATGCTACATGAGTTCATGTTACCTTATATAATTAGTATATATTTGATAAGGATATACATTTATATCAATGAACAATTTTCTAAAAAATGGTATACTACATAACTTTACGTTACTTTGGATAATTAGTATATATTTGAAGAAATTTACTTAGATAATAAAGTGGCATGACCTAAATTTTTGGTTGCGTTCCAAAGTTAAATGTTTAGAATGCTTCAATTTGATCTTCAACTAATGGAGTCTCCACAATTCCTTATTTTTTTATAACAATTTCTTTAAAATATTAATGTGGTTTTGATTTTCTAAATGGAAATAAGAGTCTTTCATTCTTAATAATCATTTATTCAAAATTTTGAAACAAGTTAAGATCTTAATTTATTTTATAGATATATATATCAGTTCTGAATTATTTCTCTTCTCAATAAAACTGAAATCTACATAATATCTCATAAGTCAAATTCAATTTTTATTGATAATCATTTAAATTAAAATAAATCATATGAAATCAAATCATATCAAACATAATATATCATAAAGTCAAATTCAAATTTTTCAAATTTTATTAAGACACATTTAAATTAACATAAACCATTTTATTGATAATATGGTAAACTAACATAAATCATATCAAACCTAATATTTCATAAAGTCAAATTCACATTTTATTGATAATCATTAAACTAACATATATCAAACCTAATGTATCATAAATTGCTAGAGATCAAAAAGAAATTCTAAAGACCTTGACACTTCAAACATATGTGCTCTCACTGTTTTTAATTTTTTAATGTACCATCGACCCATATATATATATATAAGCTTTTTTATATATTTAAAGTTTTTTTTATTTGTTAAGATATTTAAAGGCTACAGCTCTCCATGCTTTACAATGGTTAGCCTCTTATCTCGCATTTACAATGGTTAACCTCTCGCTTTATAACGCATTTACTAGTGATCTCTTAACTTGTTGGCAGCGTAACATCCCAAAGTGACAGAACATCGTAACCCTGGCCCACGTGCTCTTGCGATCCCTGGAAATCATAAAACTGAATGGTCTTGTAACGATTTCCTCATAATTTATATTTCAAATCATATCAATTAAAGAAACCGGATCTTCCACGTTGGTCTGAAAATTTACGAGGTTCACACCAACACGTCTCTTTAAATTGTTTGAGTGTACATTAAAGCAGTTATAACGGATTCACCTAATTTCAATTTCGGCAAAGTTCTAGTAATTGGATTATAAATCATATGACCGTGATTGTTAACTGTTAGAGATTGAATTTTCTAACCGTAGTTTTTCCTTTTAAAGGTGAAAAGTTAAATGTACACATCGAATACAGTGGCGAGTATAACTTACAATTTGTGGAAAAACGGTCGAAACGCAGTGTTTACAATTTTCATAAAGTTAAAACTTTTCAATATCAACATGATCTCACTCGAAGTAAGTATTTTAAGTTTGGAGAAAATATTGTGTAGACATAAGTTAATTAGACATTTAACGTGGAGGGATAAGTTAACCATAAATTATCATTTTCCAGATGATTTGATTATTTATTTATCTGAGTAAAAAATATTCAAAACTTAATGTATAAGTTAAATAAAAGTTATTAGATTTTAAATTATTATTATTTATTTTAATGAGTGATTCAAATTTTTAATAAGATTGGCAACAATGAAAGAATATAATAAAATATTATAGTTAAGAAAAATTATATTATTATTTTTTATTTTAATAAGTAATTCAAATTTTTAAAAATGTTGTATATAGTGATGATGATTATTGACGTCCATTGGGAGTGAATAGACCACTCTATTGAACCTTAAGAGGGTAAGGGATTACTTGCAATTCTTTAGAATTTTGTTTTTGTGATAGAAAAGCACCAAGGTCACCATAGTTTTGTTGAGTTAAAAGGTGAGGAAGGTTGGTAGTGTGACAAATATTTTGAAATTGATAACTAATCTGGGTATAGGATGGACAATCTAAGAGAAAGTCATTTTCATCTTCAACCTTCTTAGTGTCACAAATGTGACATATTTGGCCTATTAGAAATTGACCCACACCCAATTTCACTATGGAGCTGGTGAGAATTTGTTTTTATCTTAGCAATGTTTTTTTTTTCTTTGATAATTTTGATCTTCTAGATTATGGTTGATTACATCCTTATAATACCTGAATTTTATTTTTTTCCTCTAACTCTTTGTCCCACCACATTTTCTCCTTAAATTTTGATTTAATGGTATCCTTATTCTGCAAAATGGTCTCTTCCATGATTCCCCAATGACTTAGCCAAGATTAGGTGGTTACAACTAGATTTTGAAGCAATTTTAGGAAGCCTATGGTCTTCCATGTTGTTTAACTTTTTCTTATACATTAAGTATCTAATCATAGTGGTTCTGTGAATGAGGGAAAGACTTTCCTCTAAGACGAGGATGGGATAGGGCATATTTCCTTTAATTTTTAGATTATAGGTTATATAATTCTTTTGTATTTTCTCTATCTTTCTCCAGGATTCTCGAGAGAACAAGTGTAAGAGGAGTCTCAAATAGGAGTTTCTTCTTATCTCATATCCAAAGATTTGTTGATTGACAATTGTTTTCAGCCCATAATAAGTTTTTCATCCCCCAATAATCATTTTCTCAATGCTATAATTCCAGTTGGTGAATATTGATTCCAAGATATTTATGAAGTCACTTCCCCCAAGTTGTTGTTGTCATATACAAAGGTATCATAAGTGGTCTTATTTGATTTAATGATCATGACCTTAGTCTTGTCACTATTAACACTTTTATCTCTTCCAACCTATCCCAAAGGTTTTTGGTGAAAAACTTATCAAAAGAAATAATAAAATATCGTAATTAAGAAATTTATATTTAAAAATTATTAACTATAAATTAAAAAACAGAAATATGTACATTTCTTATAAAAAAATAATTTTAAATTTAAATTATATATGTGTGAGAAGATATGTTATAAAAAAATTAATTTTAAATTTAAACTATGTATGTGAGATAAGGAACAAATAATATAATTTTTTTTTAAATTAAACCTTACAACAAATTTAAATGATAAATGATAAGGAACAAGTCTAACTTTTAAATTTGTTTTAAAATGAAAGCAATGTAATTGACAGGCAGACCCACTCTACAGGATTATCAACTACCTACGAGTTTTCTCCTCTCCTACCTACTAGCTACAAGATTATCAAGATTAACAACTATCTACATTAAGAATCATGCGAAGCGAATTGTTATTTTCACGTCTCCCGATAGAACGCAGTATTTACCTTGGTAAAAGGACTGTTGGAGTATAAAACACCGTAGGGGTCGGACAGTCAAATGATACTCACGTGAAGCAGACCCGCTGTACACGATTATCAACTACAACGTTGCATCAGGAGACTACTATAAATACCAATCCTCCATAACCATTTTATACGACACACTTCGGCATTTGGAGCTCTTTACTGCCACGCACAAGATGGCTCTACTTTCAGGGATGTCTTTCATTTGCAAGTTATTGCTGGTTCTGATTGTTAGCTGCATTTATGCTGCAAATCCGTCCGCTGCATCATACTATAAGTCCCCATACTATACGTGCCCACCTCCGAAGCCTCACCCTTATAAATCACCTCCTCCCCCTTCATCTTACGTTCCATCTCCACTCCCCTGCACCCGCATCCCGCCCCGTGCACCCACATCCGTCCCCAAGCCACCACCACCTGTGTATAGAAAACCTCCTACTAAGGCGGTGCCAGTTTCTCCTCCTTACAGTTACAAATCTTCGACACCTCCTCCCACGGTGGACGTTTCACCGCCAAAACCAACTCCTACTCCATATGCTAAGCCTCCGCCAGTTCACAAGCTCCTTCGTCGTCCTTCACCACCAAAATCATGGCCACCTCTTCCTCCACATCACAAATCTTTTCCAGTGACCAAACCACCAAAAGCTACTCCATCCCCACCAGAAAAACCATACGGATACAAATCTCCTCCTCCCGCAACCCATGTTGCAAGTCCTCCTCCCGAAGTACCTACTTTCCCCCAACCCCATCCGAATCACAAACCACCCGTCTACTCCTCACCACCTACACACCACTACTCTTACCAGTCTCCTCCGCCGCCACCATATTAGATTCTGCAAAGAAAATATGGAGCACCATTGTCCATTGATAAGGTACACTATTATTCTTTATAAGTATTGTTTGTTCTATCGTCTATTCTTTATATGGTCTTCGATATCTCTTATAGAATGTATGGCTTTCATGCCAATCTTGAGAAAATTTATGTCAGTAGGCATTGACTATTACAAACCTAAATCCTCTGCATTAATGCAGAATTTGTATAGTTTTACTCCTGCTACTGTTGATTGTTTTTGGCGTTAAAACTACAGATTCCTTGATGTGTGTAGATCAACCGCATTGCAGCCTTTTGGCTCCTCTCGAGCTTACAATATGTGTGTGTTTGCTTGCAGGTTATTAGGGAGAAGATGGATATATTACTCATTTAGCTGTAGACGTTGGTGAGCTGCTTAGATTACAGAGCCATATCAGCCAGAAGTTCGTTCTGTAATCTTTGTTCTGAATGATGCCATTCTGCTATTTTATAATAAAATCTCCTGATGTTGTAATAAAGGATACTATGTACCTGTTTGTATTTTCAATCATATTAATATTTTGGTCGCGGTAAAATGTAGAGCATCAAGTAAGTATACGCCCATTAAGTGCATAATCAAATTGGAAATTTTCATGAATAGCCCCACCATGGAATTTATATAAAGCCATACATATTTGGAATAAATCTGAGCAATGCCGATGGTGTATACCACTGATGATGATAAGAGAGATATATTAATGTAGACTAGATGGACAAACTTGCATCACAAAGACTAATCTAACTAAGAAATTCAATTAAGACTACACTAATTACATGTGTATGCATGCCAATTGTTCAGAGCAAATGAAGTGTGTACACAAGAAATCTGAGTTAAGGTTAAGCACCCGCTTGAGGAAAGTCTAACTTTCTTGAATTTTTGGTCATAGCACAAGAAACTTGTATTCTTGATAGTAGCAAAATAAACTTATAATGATAGTGCATGATTAATTGATTAGAGAGATAAAACGAAGGAAAGTCTAACTTTTTTGAATTTTTGGTCATAGCATAAGAAACTTATATTCTTGATAGTAGCAAAGTAAACTTATATTGATCGTGCATGATTAATTGATTAGAGAGATAAAACAAAGGAGTGCCACAATTAAAGATATTATAAAAACTTTCGAATTAGATATTGTTGTCTCATTTAGCTCATACTTAATGTGTGATATGCTAGCTTCAAATGAAGAGTCAAAAGGTCACAAGAATAATAGGTTATGGTTACCAGTGTTTTATGCATGCAAATGCAAGGATGGCCTCATTGTCCTAAGAAAAGTCAAAGTCTGTTATCTTTCTCAAAATTTTACATTAAATCATTGAAATGGACGGATTAGACAGCGTATGTGATCGTTGAGAACTTGGTTAAATTTTCCTTCTCATCATTCAAACCATCAGTCTCCGCCTTGTGATCATGAGTAAGCTCAAGTTCAAGAAGGATTTATAGTGCTGCTTCACCACATCTGCATTCTCGCTTGAAGCTAAATAAGTCTATAGATGAGGAAACCCAAGCTTTGTGGTCACATTAATGTGTATGGTATTTCATAATCCAATGTTGGAGTATCCCAATGTATTTCATAATCCATGTACTAGGGACTTTGACTATCACTTGTTTCTAAAATGTTGCAATGAACTATATTTATACATTTAAACAAAACCATGGTTTCTAGACATCTCTTCACTATGAATCACATATTGATATACTATCAAGATTGTGAAAAAAATGCGGTAACATGATGAGATACAATTATTGATTTGCCACTATTTATTTTGATTATAATTATTGGTAACATGTTGTCATAGCTAATGGGACAATATTGTTAAATTATGAGCTTGATTTCTTATGCGGATTAATTCTTTTATTTTCTTCAACACTTTGATTCCAGTTTAATCCACTTCAACAATACCAAATCATAATCGAATAGCAATAACAATGTAGATGAGTAAGCATGCACATCAACAACACATATATCTTGGGGAAACCCTATACAGGGATAAAAACCCCAATAAACGATATTCCTTTATTGCATTAATAATGTAATATCATTTACAAATATGCACCATGAATGTTCTTCTCTTAAAGAGCTTGCCAAGATGACTCTGACCTGATAAAGACCTAAAAGACCTTGCTGAAATACACATGTGATATGTTGCCTCTATTGTTGATATACAACACTGATATATTGCTTTGGTATGTTGCCTCTTTATCACTGATATATGCCTCTATTGCTTCACTCTTAACCTACATATCAAACTATGTTGAAGAGAGGGGTCAACCTCTTCTTATATAGACTGAAGAGGAGAAGAGGAGAGACTCAAAATAGTAACCTATTTAAATGAGTTAATCATAACTCAGCGTCATACTTTAGTTCAAACTTAGAAATAGACTTGAGACTGGTTACAACTCAACATTACACTTTAGTTTGAAAATAGAACTAGACTTGAGATTGGTATGCTTTAGTTCGAAAATAGAACTAGACTTGATAGTTTAGTCACAAATCAACATTACACATTTGTTCAAAAATAGAACTAGACTTAAGACTTCAGTTGCAACTCAACATTACACTTTAATTCTAAAATAGAACTAGACTTGAGACTTCAGTTACAACTCAACATTACACTTTAGTTTTAAAATAGAACTAGACTTGAGACTTCAATTACAACTCGACTCTTTACAAGGAAATTCAAAATTCTCTTCATGGTGGATAATGTTACACATGCCAACGCACTAGATCAATACATTTATATCATTTGCAATATTAGGAATATCATTTATTTCTAGCTCATAGGAATTTTATATTC